>VURO01044291.1:0-14275 GCA_015108175.1 Pelvicachromis taeniatus | reverse complement strand
CCTGGTGTCCAACATCTGGTTCTCAAGCTGTGGGCAGACACAATGCTGTTGGACTACACTGATCCGACATTTCCTCAGGGAACGTCCGACTTCCTCCCCTCACCCCAACCGGTGGCAGCAGATGGCCCCGCCCCTCCCTGAGCCTGGTTCTGCCGGAGGTTTCTTCCTGTTAAAAGGGAGTTTTTCCTTCCCACTGTCGCCAAAGTGCTTGCTCATAGGGGGTCATATGATTGTTGGGTTTTTCACTGTATGTATTATTGTAGGGTCTACCTTACAATGTAAAGCGCCTTGAGGCAGCTGTTGCTGTGATGTGGCGCTATATAAATAAAGCTGAACTGAATCGCTCCAGAACTTCAGACTTGGAGTTTCTCATTTATCCGTCCGAGTCCCGAGCTGTGCTCGAATAGTCCAAAAAAACCTCCCACCTCTTTTTCCACGATTTCCGTGTGAAGTTTGCGGCGGTCAGGGAAAAGCGTGACACTGAGTGAAACTAAGCAGAGTGAATTCAACCTTCAGTTCCCTGGGTGATCCTGAGCTGGAAGCAGCCCATCACACACCCAGCCTCTCGCCTACAACTCACGGCACAAAAGGAAAACGTGACACCTGTTTAACAATTACCTCTCCGTCAGCACCTTCGACTTTCTCCACCTGGATCTGCTCGGCGTGCTTCTGCAGGTGTTTCCTGAGCAGACCCGGCCTGTTGAAGCTCTTGCCGCACAGCGAGCAGGGGTGAGGCTGCTGCCCCGTGTGCAGCCTCACATGATCCCTGAAGGACGATGCCGTGGAGAAAACCTTCTCGCAGATGGAGCAGGAGTACAGGTTCTGGCCCGTGTGGGTTTTCTGGTGGTCGACGAGCCCCGTCCTAGAGGCGAAGCGCTTGGGGCACAGCGAGCAGAGGAACGGCCGCTCTCCGGTGTGAGTGCGCTCGTGCTGGACGAGGTGGCGCCGCTGGACGAATCCTCTCCCGCACACCGAGCAGCAGTGGGGTTTCTCGGCAGCGTGCCCGAGCCGGTGACGCCGCAGGCAGCTGAGCTGGGCGTAGCTGACGCCGCAGTCGGGGCAGGAATACGGCTTCTCTCCGGTGTGAACCCGCTGGTGGACCGCCACATTTATCTTCTTTGTGAAGCGCTTGCCGCACAGCGAGCAGCTGTACGGCTTCTCACCGGTGTGCGCGGTCATGTGATCTGCCAGGCGGGAGGGACGTGAAAACTCCCGGCTGCACACTGAGCAGCGGTGGCAGCGCCTTGACCGGGGAGTGCTGTCTGCAGCATCATCTGGTACACAGGGACTCTCCACACCTGGATCGACCCCCCCTCCTGCAGGGCAGAAACACATAAGCAGCACATACTGTAAACACTCAAAGCTGTAAGCTAATGATAGTTCTATAAGAGCAGATGCATGCTGGGGCAATAAGCACCAGGATGATGATGTGATTAGTCCACTATCACAATCATCCTTTGTGGCAGCTCTATTCAGCACTGGCCAGCGCTCAGCACTCTGACGTGACTCCGACTGACACTAAAACGCTCGGACGATGGTCCCTAACCTTGAGCAGGGAGCTGCTGGCAGTCCTCTCCCGTTTCCTCAGGCTCCTCCTTCACTCCATTCATGTCCTCATGCTCTCCTCCTCCTCAGGGTTGACACGTCTCCTTCAAGCCTCTGAAACAAACAATCGAACACAAACTTCCTGCTAACGGTGAAAGCACCACAGAGTGCTAGTGGGAACCTGTGCATCCAGGTGAAAACATACCTGAGGCCTGGTTCGTTTCCTCTGAGAAGAGCCGCATGAAGCCGTCGTGGCGCTGCGAGTGAATCCTCACACTGAGACAGAAGCAAACATGAATCAACCTTAAACGTTGGTCAGCGACACCACGGCACACGGATGAGCTCATGTAGCTCGCCATCATCAAGAGGCTTCTCTCATTTCTCTGTCCTCGTGACCTGAGAACCAGCCTCGCACGCTGAGGGACAGCGCCAAATCACAACATCAGTCGCCTCAAGGCGCTTTACATTGTAAGGTAGACCCTACAATAATACATACAGAGAAAAACCCAACAATCATATGACCCCCTATGAGCAAGCACTTTGGCGACAGTGGGAAGGAAAAACTCCCTTTTAACAGGAAGAAACCTCCGGCAGAACCAGGCTCAGGGAGGGGCGGGGCCATCTGCTGCCACCGGTTGGGGTGAAAGAAAGAAGATTTCACTGATCGATAACTTTGAATCAGCTGGATCAATACATCGTGGCCCCGCCTCCTCTCCAGTCGCACACAGCATCAGCTTTCTTCACCGTCCTGATGCTCGGGTTGGACGTCAGCAGGTTGTTTTGATCATGTCTACATGCAGAAATGCACCTGGAGCTGCTGCCATGTGATTGGCCGTTTAGATATTTACAAGCGTAATCCAAAAACCCGCCATAACCCGTTCTGTCGAACATTCACTCTCGCACATGGAGAGCATCTTGGGGGTTAGTATCTTGCCCAAGGACAATTAGGCATTCAGACAGGAGCAGCCAGGGATCGAACTACCAACCTTCCAATTAGTGGGTGCCCCGTCGACCAGTATTTCCTGTTGTTCAGCATGTGGAAATAAACTGATCCAGGATCAGTTCCTCAGGGATCAATGATCTGCTGCCTCTGCTGTTATGGAGCTTCGTTGAACTGCAGTCTGTGAACTTCTGTACGAGCTTTAAAAGCCCAACCAGCAGTGCTCAGTACAGCACTGTGCAAAAGTCTTGAGCCGCTGCTCAGCTCTTCAGGCAGCCACACCTCCTCGATTAAAGTTCCCCTTTGGACATTTTCAGAGGAACGTTTTGGTGTTTGTTGTAACCTATGACTCATTCAAACATAGACAAGTTCATAACACACAAGTTAACAAAGACCTAACTGTAAATCATGTCTGTAGACACAAAAACACCCCCCCGCTTTATTGGAACGATGAAAAATGCCAATATGACATTTGGCAGATTTCTGCACCAATAAGCTGATTCCAGACGAAGTGTTAGCTGGAAACATAACTCAGCATGGTGTGCAGCGTGTCCCTAAAGATCTGAGGAAACTGGCCAAAGGACAGAAGGAGAAGCTCTAGACCTAAAAACCATCTGCAGCAGGTGAACAGTATCTTGAAGACCCAACACAGGATCTGAGAGGTCCACTGACGCCTCATCAGGAATGGTCTCAGTGGAAGGATGTCTGGACATTGCTGGTTCAAGTCATGGTCAGTACGTAGGAGGAGGTCAGGAGGAGGTCCAACAGTGATAGTCTGCAGCCATCTGTGAAACACGGTGGCGGCTCCGTCACGGTTTCATCTGCAGGTCAGCCAGCGGTGATGGAGAGCTTTGATCAAACTGATGACTTATGACGTCAGAAAAGTTCCACCAGAGTTTGAGCACCATGCAAGAACATCTAGAAGCATCTAATTGGCAGCAGCTCCATGCTTCTGCATGACAATGACCCCAAACACGCGTGTGGATCGACTTACGCCAGATCAAGATTCAGTCAGTCACCAACTGCTGACTGGTTTGGTGGATTAGTTCCAACCTTGACTGATTTCAGGCAGGCGTCCATGTTTGATAACTTGTGAGATAAAATAGTGAACATTTGTGAGCAATGTGATGACGACGAGCTCCGTGAGCGCCGCATGCTGCTGCGTGCTGATGCTGCAGGATGAGATTACTGAACAGTTTCATGCTGTAAACATGTCACTTCAGAACAGAATAAATCGCTACAGAAGAACTAAATGAGCTTACGTACAAAAAGAAAGGTTACTGTAGAAAAAGGAAACTTTGTGTAAAGGTGTGTCACATACATGAACAGTGTTTGAAATTCATTTGTTTTATCGTTAAATGTTCGATTCATGTTATGCTCCAAATAACTGTAAAAACACGGGCCCCACCCAGGAGTGGAACACCATGAGTCATGGATGGGCCTCCCCAGAGCCCCGGAGCAGTGTGGGGTCACCCCGACAGGGAACAGAACAACAGGCAGAAACAGCCTGCTGATGAAGGGCCTCACACGAAGCTGATGGTCGAGTTCAGTCCGTGTTTGCACGTATTTCACATTTTCATGACAGAAAGAAATGAGGCGACTTTGAGCAGCGCGGTGCGTCTTTGTCTGCTCTCATTTCCTGCGTGGCGTGTATTAAAGTGTGTGTTCAGAGCTTCCTCGTCACATAAAGAGGAGCTCGGAGCTCGCGCTGATGGTTTTTGGTGCTTTAACTCGGAGCATCAAACGGACAGCCAGCTAGCCCATCAGCTAGCCTGGGAGCTAGCCCATCAGCTAGCCCGCTATGTAAATGTAAAGCGTTCCGGGAGAAGCCCGGACCGTCAAACACACTCGTCCGCACAGACTGGGGAAAGAAAAAGGATCTAACCCCGACGGTGCTACAGGGGCAGTCCTGACAGCAGAGCGGCTGATGCTTAGCTTTGAATGCGGCTAACGCATGCTAACGCTAATTAGCTGTGATGCAGGCGGAGCGCCGGTTTAAAGGCTTCACAGCCGCCCTCAGCGAGGGAACCCGCAGGTGTGCGGGTGGAGCTCTCACCTGTCTGTTCAATCACACCGACCCCAGGAGAAGAGAAAAGCCAGAGATTAAAGATAATAAAGAGCCAGACAGCAGGTGAGTCCCACCTGAACCTCACTCAGTGCTGCCGCCGCTGGCCGGAAGGTGAACTACAACAACACTGCAGCGGGAGGCGGGGGTCTGCTGCCGCTCGTGCACACTTCAGAGTACACAAAAGGAGCCAGATGTTTCCGTCTACGTCATCACACGTCACCTCACCTTTGACCTCTGCAGGAGAGACTGCAACAACCTGGAGGTAACTCACCTGGAACTGACGGGCAGGTGATCACAGATGATTTTACACGGTTTTAAATCCAAGGCTTTGATTTTTCTTCCTTCCACACGAAGGCAAGCTGATTTCTGAGCGTCTTCATCTCTATGAATTTATTTCCACTGACATCACAGCGAGTGATGAAACCTGCCGCCGCGCCACTAATAACACCTGACAGTTAACACCTCAGCATCACCGTGGCCTTCAGAGGAGCCTCTGTGGTTACATCTCAGACAAGTGTGTGCACTAAATGCCACACGTGTGAAACATGGTGGCGAGGCTGCCGCTGTGAAAGGTGGCGCCACCTGTTTTCAGGGGCTTCCCTCTGACGTGTGGCTCTGGCATGAACACTGAGACCTCGACACGTTTAGTAAAGGAACGCCGACTCAAACTGAAGTGACAACAACAACAACAACAACAGTGTGATTTCTTCAGGATGAGCAGGACGTGTCTTTAATGTGGACACTGACAGCAGATCATCACAAACATGGAGCTGAGTGAAGCTCAGGAGCGTCGCTGCTGGAGGTCACAGACCTGTCGCACGCACGCACGCACACACACACACACCAGAGTCAGTCTACTGCTTTTTCTTCACCACGTGAGCACAGTCATATTTGCCCCGGACCACGGTGAGTTTGACCCCGGGCAGGTCCTGCGTCCGGCCCCCCTCCACCAGCACCACATTGTGCTCCTGCAGGTTGTGCCCCTCCCCAGGGATGAACACCACCGCCTCCTTCCCGTTGGACAGCCGCACGCGGGCGCACTTCCTGTTGGCAGAGTTGGGCTTCTTGGGCTTTCGGATCATTGTCTTCAGGATGACCGCCTTCAGCTGGGGGCGGCCAAACGTGGCACCGACGGCTTTGGGAGGGGTTTTGGGCTTCCCTTTGCGGTGCATCTGGTTGAGCGTGGCCATGGTCCTGGACAGGAGGGGAGCGGTCCACGCAGAGGCGTGCTGGGACGCTGCAGAGGGAGGAGTTTACAGTTACACTCTGAAATAAACGCTGCCCTCGCCCGGGTTCACCTGACGTCCGACACTCACCTTGAATCAGCGACGTCAGCGCCGGTCTCAGACTCCACAGAGACGCCATTCCTGAAACATCAGAGAACATCTGTCACGAGGCCATCCTGACAACCATCAGCTGACACGATGACATCACATGCTCGAGTACTGCAGTCTTTCAGGCTGGGTCACCTGACCCCTCAGCGGGTTGCATCTTTTAAGGACAGCTCTGCTCAAACTTCACGTCAGCGCTTTAAAATCAACCGTTTGCCTGCGACACGTTCGGGAGGATGAGACCTCGCCGGACCGGTCACATGACTGAGCCGGCCTTTATTCAGGAAGCAGAAGACGACGAGGTGGCGGCTCATCTGCTTTGCTCTAACGCTCTGATTTGGTCTGGCGTTATAAATCGACTAACAGCTGGACCGGCTCATGGGCCGTGACAGTTTACTTCCTCCCTGCGAGGTCAGTCTGACGTGTTTACAGCGCAGCACCTGTAAAGACACAAAGTTTCACTGCTCAGGTTATGATACATACCTGAGCAGTGAAACTACATGCTGCTTAGAAAACCTAAAAATGTTCTTCTTTGGGTTTTTCACAGTTTGATCTGTTCCTGAGTAAATCGTTTGTTTTCACTCGGCTGAATAAACGTCAAACTGACTAATCAGAAGAAGAGATGGTGGAGAGTTTTAGAGCGCGAGGAGCAGACGCCTGAGTTTACTCAGCTCCACCGAGACAGACGCAGACCTCAAGGCTAGACCGTCCCATTTCACAGCCTTCTCAGTCTTCAAAGGACCCGGCCCACGTACACCGGGGCCTTCAAAGGATGCGGCCTAGAAATTGGGACAGCTACGGTGTGTATAAAGGCTCATTAGCATGGTGGAGCCCTGCTCTGTAAAACAGACATAGATGTAACTGTGCCACATGTTTAGTACCACCTTGTTTCAGTATAGGAGGTGTTGGCTGGTCACAGCTAACACACTTACATTGGTTCATGTGTGAAATTAAACCGTTTGGAGGCTGGTTTTGAATGTGTGCACAGTTGTAACTGACCTCAGGTCAGCAGGCAGCTTGTCCCAAAGAACAGCACCACAGTAACTGTAAGCACCCTCAGCACTGAGATCTGATCTGAGCACACACACCAGCAGCATGGCTGGTTATGGCGGTGCGACCGGGTTAAGGCGGTGCGACCGGGTTAAGGCGGTGCGACCGGGTTAAGGCGGTGCGACCGGGTCATGGCGGTGCGACCGGGTCATGGTGTACTCGCAGGGCCAAACCGCTGAGAGCTTTATGAACTAGAAGCTGCCATCATACAATAATCGACTCGATGAGTCATGAATCAATCTGATTACAGAGACGCTGAAAAGAAACCGAGAAGCTCCATCAGGGCAGCAGAACACGAGCTTCCTGTGGGGGCTCTTATCGGCACTTACTGCAGATCAAACCTCGGTTTTCACGCCGAAGCAGGCAGCAGCTCTGGGGGGTCCTGTGGGGTCTCGGGTGTCGGTGGGTCCTGTGGGGTCTCGGGTGTCGGTGGGTCCTGTGGGGTGTCGGTGGGTCCTCGTGCACGAGTCACAGGATCTAAAAAGTGAGGTTAGATAAACGCAGTCGTGTGTGTTAAACTCACGAGGACTAAACTGAACGCGTGCAGTTATTCCACTAAGTTCACCTACCTGCGGAAAGAGCACCCCTGTGCACGCGCTGATGTTTATAGGAAGACACAGTCAGGCTAACGGTTAACATCGGCTAGCTTCAGGACGCGCACACACAAACACACACACACAGGTTACCGGAAGTTTGCCAGCTCCACACACACCTGCTCAGAGTCCGAGACAAACGGCCTCCACACCGGCGGAAGGAAACGGAACGGTGACCGGTTAATGTCAAAGTATTGATCGTATTCCAATCAAATCTATCAAGGACGTCGCAGCACGAGCAACACGACCTCCCAACAACCCGGAAACCCTTCCTCCGTCAGTGTGGCCTCCACTGGCTCATTACCGCCCCCTGCAGGAGGATAAAGCAACTTCACGCGTTCTCCTGAGCTCTCCCTCCTCTGCACATGCTCAGACCATCGCAGCAGGTCTCACCTCGGCCTTTAAACCTTCCTTTTCACTCCTGCCGCTCTCATTCTCATTCATGGGATCATAAAGGTTCTATTCTATTCTATTCTATGAGAGGAGCTCAGGACCATCCACCGCTGTCCTTCTGTAGCAGCCACCCTCTGAGGTGTCCGTGGTGACCCTGTGGAGGTGGAGAAGCTCACCTGAGGTTCTAACATCAGCCTGTGCGTGATGTCCTCGGGGTCAGTGTGCACGGTTACTGCAGCGGGAGGTGAAATCAGTCCTGATAAGTGCCGGCGGCTTGAAGGTTTCGTGCTTCACGCATGTCAGCTGATCCCTATCAGCCATAGTTGCACATTAAACAGGTGGCCGCACGTGTGCAGGACAGGTAAAGCAGCTACAGCCTCACTCCGCGCTGCAGTCAGTTGGAGTGAAGATGAAGACGAGGCCACAGCTCCTCCTAGTTCTGATGGCGGTCGTCTGCGCTGCCGCCAAGCCTCTGAGCAAGGCAGCAATGACGAGAAACAAGCTGCTGCTGATCTCCTTCGACGGCTTCAGGTGGAACTACGACCAGGATGTGGACACGCCGAACCTGGACCAGCTGGCCGCGGACGGGGTCAAGGCCAAATACATCACCCCCCCGATGCTGACCATGACCTCCCCGTCCCACTTCACCACCATCACCGGTAACCATGACAACAACTTCATTTTAATATCAATTTAGTTTCAAAGTTGCAGCGAGTGTAAAAGACGCCACAGAAACTCCCACGGTGTCAAAATCTGTGCGATTATTCGTGTCACGAACAGAAATATATTCACGGCGTGTTTGCACAAATATTTGTGTCCGTAAACGCGTTAACGGCGTCATCACGATTAACACGATTAACAGTGAACATGTGGAGCGCAGACTGACTCACAACCCCTGAAATGTCCCTGCCAACACATTTCAGCTTGTCTGTTCGGGCTCCAGACGGGGCGAGTTGAAATCGTGATCATCGCATTAACGCTGTATTAATGCGTTAACTGTGACGGCACTAGTTTATATCTACACCTACACCTATATCTATCATATTTATCTAATATGTTAATATGACTTTATGTGAGTGCTGGACGTTGGTTGTCCATTTGCTGCTATGACAACATAATTTCCCTAGCACGACCTAAAAACGGCTACATGACCGGATACGAGCCATGCATGTGGAGAAACGATTAAAGATGGTTCTTATGATTGTATGTACACGTTGCTATGTGCTCATTAAAGAGCTGGCACTCCGTGTAAGAAGGGTCAAACGTTCAGGACTGAATTATTGTGATTGACGTGTGGACGTGCAGAAGGTTTTGCAAACAAGCTTACACATCATAACTGATTAAAGTCAGGGTGATTGTTTTCTGTGCCAAGTCTGATAATGAGTAGAAAATAACAGGCTTAGGTTGTGTTAATAATTATGTTAATAATCAATCATATCTGGACTTTGATAATCAGGATCAGCAGACTTGCTCCTCCATAATATCTCATGTTACTGCTGATAATAAGGCATTACGCCTCTGAGTGCAGCTTTAATCTAGAATTCATGATTTAAAAAATGCTTTCATGAGCAGGATCAGAGAGATTAGCTTTATGATTTATATCGCATCAGTCACGTCATTAGGTTCGTGTAGTTAAGGAAACCAGAGAGATAAGCTGTGACGGTGCTGCTGGGAAAATAAACCCGTCTGAGACCAGAGTCCACTCGTATCACAAAGGAAGCTGTTGCTATGGGGACAGGTTTAAGCTGAGGGTCAAGGACACGTGATGATGATGTTAACCAGCTGCTGAAGCCGCCACTCTTTGAGACCAACCTTCTGCAGACTCGGGTGTGACCCCCATCCCGGGCCTGGGTGAGGTGTTAGCGGTGCCTGGAGGACAGTTCACCAGTACAGCTTCCTCGTGGCCTTTCAGCCAGTAAAAGCTTGCTTGTTGGTTTAGCTGGTCTCACCTGCTGGTTCAGCCTGCACGGTGCAGCACACGACAAACATGTCTGCTCGCTTTGATGCTGCTCCAAACCCACTGTAGTGTTTTGTTAGCTTTAAAGTTTCATTTTATTTGACAAAAACACTGTTTAGCATGGTGCTAGCATGCATCGCTTCTTTGTTGCACTAAACCAGTGTCACGCACTGGGGGCGTGTCTAGGATGCAAGCCTGTGACCTCATGCATGCAGATCCCATTTAGGTGCACATGCAGTAAATGTAAACGTAGCAGACCGCTAAATGAAAATATCCGACCTTTGGTAATTAGTCCCTCTCAAATAAAGAATCCTACTTTTCCACTAAAAACCTCAGATTTTAGCTTCCTGTCCAGAGCGTGCAGTGAAATGTGCTCAGACCTTCCTGTGTGCTCTTTAGGCCGATGGGTGGAGGATCATGAAGTCGTCCATAACTTGATGTTTGACCAAGAGACAAACCTGAAAGTTCCCCACAAAGAGACGCTGAAAAGATCGGAGTGGTGGGACAATGGCGCTCTGCCACTGTGGATCACCGCTCAGAACCAGGTGAGTCAGCGTGAAGGATGAGCTGATGCGTCGGCGTGGTTATTGTACCGACATCGGACCGCTCTTCCTGTGAAGCCGATATGATCACAGATGTCGAGTGCGATGTGTTACTTACCATTCTGTTTAACCATTTTAATCTCAGGGTCTGAAAACGGCTTCCTTCTTCTACCCCGGAGGCGGAGCCAACTACAGTGGTCAAGTGGTCAATCGAGCGCTACTGCAGGAGTCCGGTCACCCCGACGACAATGAGACAGAGTGGCGTCAGAACATCGACACGGTGATGAGCTGGTTCTCCGAGGACGACTTCCACCTGGTGACGCTATACTATGGTGAGCCAGACAACGTCGGCCACGCCAAAGGGCCGGACCACCCGGACCGGAAAGAGATCATCAGTCAGATCGACCGTACCATCGGCTACTTGAGGCACGCTATCGATCGCCACAACCTCACGGAGAGGCTAAATGTCATCATCACCTCTGACCACGGCATGACCACAGTAAAGAAGAGGCCACAGGTAGACGAGGTCATCCTCAACCGCTACTTGAATTTATTCGAGGTCGCCGGATTTGAAATCCTCGACTACGGCGGGTTCGGCATCCTGACGCCACGGCCAGGGAAGGAGCAGGAAGTTTTTGACGCGCTCTCCAGCGTGCCCAATATTACGGTGTACAAGAAAAACGACATTCCAGAAAACTTCCATCTCGCCAAAAGTGAGCGTCTGCCTCCCATCGTGATCATCGCAGATCTGGGATTCAACCTGAACTCTGTAAGTACCCCAGCGTTTAACCTCCGACGAGCCAGAGCAAAACAGCTAAAGAACGTATCCCGACTTCTTGTTTCATACCAGAGACTCATCGTCTACGTGAATAAAGGTGACCACGGCTTCCACAACACTGAGATGGACATGAAGACCATCTTCAGGGCCTTCGGACCGAGCTTCAAGAGGAACTACCTGTCCGAGCCGTTCGACAGCATCCACATCTACCCTCTGATGTGCAAACTGCTGCAGATCGACCCAGCGCCGCACAACGGCTCGCTGAGTGTGACCGACAACATGTTGCTCACCAGCCTGCCCGTGATCACAACGCCGCACGGCTCGTTTACCACAGGTGTGTTCTCGTCTGACGCTCCTCTGTACTAGTCTGTTGTCCAAGTTTCAGAGACTCGTCGTTTATGTCCGACGACTTTAGGTTCAGCTCAGGACCCTCTCGCTTCACCTCGCCATGCCCACGTAATTCGTGCATACATATGCACAAAAGTTACATTTCAGACTTTTCAGGAAAAAAAAAAATCCTGAAAAGATTTTCAGGATCTTTTCAGGATCCTTTTCCTGTCATAAGTCAGCATCATTTGGTCTCAATGGTCGTCTGGCATTCGCATTCAAAACTGTGGCCCCGCCCACTGCCAGTCGCCATTGATACAAGACGCTGAATCAGCTACAGCCAGCGTTTGAAGACGTCTCCAATCCAATCAGTGTAAAGAGTAATTTTATATCATAAGTGAGACTTTAATAACACCGAGTAAAAAGCAGCCTAGCGTAACTTCTGGACCTCTGAGTGAAGATCATGTGACGTGCATGTTAACGTCAAACAGTGACCACGATGCTTCTTTCCTTTTTCAGCTGGATCGCAGGGAGCTCGGCTGTCCCTCGCTCTGCTGCCAGCCACGCTGCTGGCCATGTTCGCCGTACTGTAACTGTTCCAGGATCAGTTTGAAGCCATGTACAGCTGGATTCGGCCATTCCCTCATTTATCTTGCTGCAGGTTCGCTCTGAGGGCTGTAATGTTAAATATGAACAATCTGAACATTTTTAAAGCGCTCTTCCACATTTTGTTTGTTGTTTTTAAACATGCTGCGTGTCACATGATGTTGCTGTGTGAGGCGTTTCCCTTCAGTCAGACTGAACGCAGGCTTTTTACACGATTCAAGGTCCTTCAAGGACTTTAAGCCTCATTGTGTTTTTTCTGTCTATGAATCCCGACAGCTGAGCAGGAAAATGCTCATCAATGGACATTTTAACAGGTTGAGTCTGAAACTGTGAGGACCTCTGGTGGATGTGGGAGGAACTGCAGTTTTTGCATCAAATCTCTTTATTGTCAAATTGTTGAAATAAATCCATGAAACGAGATCAGCGACTGGTCCAGAAAAGCTCCAAACGACTAGAGAAGGTCACGTGACTCGCTGTGATCGTCGCCACCAAGCGGATTTATTAAACTTTACAAAACTTTACAAACTACAACAACAGCAGCAGTGACAACATTCATTGTTTCTACTGTAGGCAACAAGGTGACAACAGAGACCGCACGCACGCACGCACGCACGCACGCACGCACGCACGCACGCACGCACGCCTAAATCAGTGTGATGGATTAAATAAAAACACGTCGGAGGTGAAGAGCTTTGCCCGTTTCACGAACACTGAAACAGAAACGTTCAAACCATGAAATCAAAATTTCTCTCGCCAGCCTCTGGAGAGACTCAGGCGTCGGCGGTCTGTTAAAAAACAACCCCCCCCCAAAAAAACGCCAGTACAAGAAACCTGAGGAAGCCGCTTCCAGAAGTGGAGTCTCCGTGTTTCACCTTAAAACGATGAGAAAATAAAACGTCCGTCTCATCTGAGACAACGCAGAGTCAGAACTATGGCACACTCAGCCGAAGCCTGATTGGTCCCCCGTGACCTTCCGCCTCCCTCAGAGCTCCTCCCTACACAGGAGCTGCAGCGACCCCGCCTCACCCTCCTCCCCTGAGGCGGTGGATCATAGCGACGTCTCGGCGTTCACCACACTTTGTCCGTCCTCCTTCTTCATGTTTATCCGGATGCTCGGCAGCTTGTCGTGGCTGAAAGAGAACACAAACTTTATTGTCACCGAGTCAGAGACGGCACGTCACTTCTTACAGGAAAAAAAAAGCTTTTATTCCTCTAACCATTAAAAGTGGTTACAGGATGCTGCAGGTTCTTTAAGACCTAAAGAGGACCCTCTTTAAGTCTGACAAATGAGGTCAGACTTAAAGAGGGTCCTCTTTAGGTCTGACGCCATTCGTTGTTTGTGGGTCCAAACTTCAGGTCCCAAAGTCAAACCTGCAGCATCACTGAGTTACAAACTGTCTAAACTCTGAAAACATCTGACTGATGAAGTTTAGCAGCGTTAGCAGTTAGCAGGAAGTTAGCTGGCTAGTTCCCACCTAAACATACTGTCCCATGTTCAGACTGAGGGACTCCTGAACAAACAGCTCTGCTGTCACTGCAGACACAAACTACACAGCAGGACGTTTGTAGCTCACTGACGTCGGGCTAGCTGCTATATAATGATGTGCTACGTGGTGGCTAGCTACACAGCTATGTTAGCATAAACACAGTGAAGCTGGAGGATGAAGGCTAACTGTTTCCCGGGTTAGGGACAAATGCAGTCACGTGGCAGGAGAAGAGATGAGAGCATCCACAACAGCAGGTGAGTCATGAACACACTGCTGCCTGGGCTGCAGGTGCAGGTTACACACTGAGCTGGAACATGAGCTGTAACATGAGCAGTGCTGAGAAACACCCAGAGAGGCCCACAGTGATCACTCACGGTTTTTAGGGTTTTTTCAGATTAAAGAGAAGAAAACATTAAAACATGTTAAAAACACAACAGCCTTAATAAACACGGAGCAGTTTGGACCTGAAGCAGGGCTCATACAGCATCACTTAAAGGCCAGATATACGCGCTTTAGTGCAGACAGCCAATCACAGAGTGGTAGCAGGTGATGTCATTGGTCAGACGTACCTGAAGGTGCGCTTCAGACCTTTGCTGCTGTCGGAGTTTTTGGAAACAGACTTCCAGATGCCGCTTTTGGCCATTTCATCAGAGATGTT
>VURO01044289.1:0-17257 GCA_015108175.1 Pelvicachromis taeniatus | reverse complement strand
CCTCATTGAGATTCCGTTCCACTTCGTGTTGAAAGTGCAGTTTTCAAACTAAATACCAGTCTTTAAGTTGTGTTGATAGGCCAGAAGAAACCGGAGTTATGATTAATCATATACGGCATACTGTTTCGCGAGGACAATTGGCAAATATAGTGCAAAAACGAGCAGCTTCTTATGTTTACGGAGAAATGTGACGTCATTTCCACTGTTAACGCGCCTACACACCGGTGCAATATAACACATTATTATTATGTCTTTTTATAATTCATAAAGGTTATACCAAGACATATGAAGAAGGTGAACCTCCCTCCCAGTTTCCAGTCTTTTGCTGACTCTTAAGATGTTTTCTTCCAAGTTTGCCCTGTATTTGGCTCCATCCATCTTCCCATCAGCTCTGACCAGCTTCCCTGTCCCTCCTGAAGAGAAGCACCCCCAGAGCATGATGCTACCACCAACATATTTGCCAGTGGGAATGGTGTGTTCAGAGTGATGTGCAGTATTAAGTTTTTTTGCATTTTGGCCAGAAAGTTCAATTGTGGTCGCATGTGACCAAAGCACCTTCTTCCACATTTGCTGTGTCCCCCACGAGCATACAGCTTAAGTGTGAACTGTGAGCATTGCAGGCATTCACCCAGCATTTTGTTACGAAATGCATATTTTCTAGTTATTAGTGCATTTCATTTTTAGTGGAAACAGTTCTATGAGTTAAAAAAGATAGTCTGACCCTGCCTTATGAACATGAGATGGTATTGATCGTCTCATGAAGCTATGAAAGCGCGCAGATAAGTAAAAGTGCTGAAATGTTCAATTAAGACACAAGTTCAGCAAACCTAATCATAGGAGATCAAACTCAACACTTAAAACTTTAATGAGCTGAAAAATAGGCCTTTTTTAATCTCCTACTCTCTTTCACACACACACACACATATACACACTGACAAATGATTATGATTATTTTTGAATGCGAAAATTATTATGGCCTGATGGCATCATTATGTTTACTATGCAGGAGGCCTATCATAATATTATCATTCATTTTGTTATTATGTTTCCCCAGGTAGACGGCTTTCACATGGCACTCAGGACTGCTGCTGGTTTTAATTTATCTGAGATCAGTTGGATGTTTACCTATGCTTTTAACAGACTCTCCCATGGCTGAGAACAAATCAATACTTTATAGTCCTTTTCTTGATCCACAAGTTATCTTAGCTGCCTTCTTTTCTTTCTTTTTTCTTTCTCTTCCATGGGGTGGTCCAGGTGTGCGTTTGAGTAGAGGTGTGGGGTATTTGGCATGAAAGCTAAATGCTTGTAGCCAAATATGAAAAAACAAAGAAGACATTCATGAATAAGGCACATTGCATTTCATATTTTACCTACCAGTTGCATAAGTGAGACCCCAGACCTCCTGACCATAAACATCCGTCTTGTTCCAGACCAGCCTGTGGACCAGACCAGGCCCGGCAGGATACCACCGCTGGTATAACCTCCCTTGGACAGAGGCGCGGACATGAACCTTGGACAGACCGCCCAGCGGGGAGACGGGGGATGATGGGGAGGGGGGAGTGAGGAGGATTCGCAGGAGAGAGAGGTAGCCAGCAGCACGAGTGCTCAAGTAGCTCAGCTTCACAAAGGCTCCTGGGATTGAAACGTCTTCCTGCACCGCCTAAGGAGAATCAGCAGAGGAGCAGAGTGAGAAACACAGGTGATGGTGAGAGCATAAATGAGAAATGGAAGAGAGTGACAGAGTAATATAAGAAAGAAAGGTGTTTTATCATGACTTTGGATTTGTATAATGAGCTAGAGTAATAAGTGTTATTGGCAGGTACAGAAAAAATAGCTGCTACAGTAAGGTGCAGTAAGTACACAGTGTATGTGTCAATGTTTTCTTATCTTTTTTAATAAATGAAATGAAGTCTGCACCGCAATGATATCTGTAGAAAATAGAAAAAGCATTGAAGTCTTGAGTGATGGAGGGAAAAAGGGAAGTAAGTGCAGTGATTGACTGAAATATGCAAATATACATGGAAATATATTAAATAGAGTACATAAGGAAAAAACCACAGCCTGAACTCTCTTAGACGTGTTTTCTTGTCATTTCTTCTCGAGGCTTCTTGAAGGACGTTCTTCTTTGGATGGCGCTGCCTTTTGTTCGGTTCTCTGTCAAGATGATCCCACACTGTGTCAATAATATTGAAATATCTGGGCTCAGGGGAGGCCAATCCATGACTGATGGTGTGTTTTTCCATCCAACTATGGTTTTACTGCACTGGCAGCGTGTTTGGGATCACTGTCATGTTGATCCGTGCCAGTTGATGCTTGCCAGATGGTGTAGCATGGTGGATAAAAATCTGATGGTACTTCTCTGCTTTCATAATTCAATCAGTTTTAACATGATCCTCAGCAACACTGCTGACAGTAACAAAGGACTAAAAGATAACAATTTAAAATTGGTTGTGTTGTCTGTTATGTGCATACACAACACTGGTCCATCCCATGAGTTTAGGTGCCTCTCGTGTGCCTTAGTGTTTCATAGGTCAGTTTTAAGTGGCTAAATAAACAAACAAAAAAACATTCCTCTGAAAATGGCCGTCATGGCATCTTTGGCTGACTTTTGATCTGCGTTCTGTCAAGGTGATCCCACACAGTATCAACTGTATTGTTACCTGGGCTCTGGGGAGGCCAATCTATAATGGATAGTGTTCCATTGCAGGGGTTTTCTACCCAGGCATGCTTTTACTTCACAAGTATGTTTGCACATTTCAGTAAATTGCTGCATGTATTTCCAGTTTTCCTAGTAAGATATAAAGAAATCCAAAGCAATCCAAGACTTGTGCACAGCACCGTATATGCAGCCTTTGTTCACTATAGTCAGTATTCATATTGACTAACACCACATGTTGATAATAACTTTAAATCAAATTTAAGGTGAAGATGAACATGTTACATGTACGAACTGTCAGTGCTGTTCTTTCCATTTATTTACCCGATGCTTGTGTGAACTAAGCTTTTACTCGCCACGAAGATAAAAAAATGTCCCTTCATTAGTTTTTGATGTTCTGTCAATACCAAGTGCAGATAGTGTGTTTGTGGTCATGAATGATGATATTTTCAAGCAATAGCATCACTTTCCTCTCCCCAAAAATGGATAATGTACGTTGTTTTTTTAAATCTACCCCCCACCCCATCCCCCCCCAAAAAAGTACACCTAACGCCAAAATTATTAGCCCCTTTATGAAATTAGACAACACTCCTGATTTCAATATGAAAATGACCATTAACAAGAAGTGTTTGTTTTTTATAGTGTATCTGTTTCCAAAATAATGTCCACTAAGTTTAATTAGGATATTTTATTGATACACCGAGTTGAAACAAGAAAAGGCAAAACTGAGACATCCAAAATGATTAGCCCCATGGCCATTAATAGTTACTACTGTACCCTTTCTGAGGTACAACTGACAACAATCTCTTAGAGTAGGTCTTTACTAGGTTGGCACAGGTCTCTTGAGGGATTTTGGCCCCTTCCTCCATTGCAAATTCTTCTAGCTGGTCCAAACTGCATGGTGTCCGAGCATGGACATTCACTTTGAGCACTCGCCACAGATTCTCAATGATTTCCTTTGTCTTTGGCCTGGTGAGTAACAGTAGTCCCTCTCATGTGCTCAAGTGACCTGTTCCTTGAACTCTTTTTATGCTGATTGAATGTTGTTGACTGCAGAGGTGTGGTTTCAAAGCTTATTGGTTAATTACTGTAGGTGTGTTTTGAAAGCAAACATTCACATGGGGTTAATATTTTTGACCGCCCCATTTTTTTAAACTATATTTGATATAAAGCAAGACTAAAAATACATTTTATATTACAAAATGTACCAACAGTCACTCAATAGCACTGGTGAATGTTTGATTACATCAAGTTTCATCAATGCTGCAAACACTGGGAAGAAGTTTAGGAAAATGTTCCATAAGTCCTGGGGGGGCTAATAATTATACTATATTAGCCCCTCTCAACTATAAGAGAGAAAAATAAAGTCACAGGGTGAGGTCCTGTTCTCTGTTAACAAAAAAAAAAACCCCAATCTTCAGAGCTACATTGTGAAGTAAATATATAATCACCTGACTGACCTTCACATCTGATTTTCAGGTACCTAATTTGCTTTTGTGGTGGGGAAGTGTATGGATGTAGCACACATTTGCATTTTGTTCATTTGGTGTTTGCATGATGCAAATATGAACCGAGCTAAATTTGCACAATCCTGTTTGTCTCAATCCTGTGAGGCCAGGTTGGTTTGTTGCTGAGCTGTTACAAAGTTTATCTAAGCTTCATTCTCGCTGACACTCACATGCACGCATTAAATGCTTCGTTACTCTTGTTATTTTTATTTCTTTATGACTGAATCCAGGCAAGTAGGCTCAATAATTCGATGAAAAAGAATTTCAGGAAATCAGCACCATCACATAGCTACCAGGGATCAAGGACAGGGATTATGTCTGTCAACAGGGATTTTACCTGTAGCTCAGGTATGGCTGGCCCTTTCTCTGCACACGCTGCAGTGTATCTGGAAAGTGGGTAGGGCAGGACCAGAGGATAGGGACTCAGAACGCTCCTTATGTCACATTTAGGAGCTTGAGGTTCCTCCCTGGACATTGTCACCTGATCTAGAACCAGAAAGTTGTTATTTGGGGTCCAGATGGTGCGTGTTTGAGGGAGGAAGGGTGGACGCTGGAACATCAGGGTCATAGACATGGCGCCCAAGGTCACCAGGTCGAAGCTGGAGAGAAATGAGGAGCAACTAAGTTTGGAAGAGGGAAGGAATTAGAAATGTACTATTTTTGTGTCTCCTGTGGGTAAATTTCTACCTTCCATCCTGCCTACTGATGGTGTAACCATACTCGGGGTGCTGCGGAAAAGAGATGTTGACTCCAACGAGAGGAGAGCCATCCTGCAGCACAACGCTACCTCGGATCACAGCTACCCGACTGCCAAAACAAAGACAAAAGAGAGAGAGGGAGAGGGAAAAAAAGAGATAGAGATAAACAAAGAGAGGGAGAGATGACAGGTTTACAATGATGGAGAACATAATCACTGTTTGAAGAGAGAGGCACATTGTGACGCACTTGCCAAATGACCTTGTGTGAATAAAAAAGCAGCTGAGTTTATTCTTCTCAGTACAATTCCATTCTTCAGCACAGAAAAAAAAATCTGCCAGACTGCCAGGATACAAGGATCACAAATATAGCTTCACCCACAGTAAAACCTTTCAACACCTTGTCATAAAGAGACCAAAACTTCCACATCATTTTTATATTACAGTGACAGCGCTACCTGCAGGGAAAAAAACCAAACAAAGCAGGCCAGGTTGTTCTTTAAAAAGGCCCTAAATGATGAGAAGCATGTCTCCCATTTGAAAATATTCATCTTGATTTTGCAGGTAAAGAATGGAATACACTGCTTGAACCTGGACTAACAGCTGTCCCGGTGCAATAAAGACAGATTCGGGCCGATGCATGCGTTGCACACGCGCACACACATACGCACACGTTCACTGATGGAGTCAATCTGTTACTCCAGAAAAAAGGATAAATGAAGGATGGTGAGGTGTTCTCCGGGTGACTGCATAGCCCCGTTTGTTACTCCTGTGCTGAAAGCTGCAATCGATTTCCCCTCAGAAAAAAATGCCCACATAATTAATTTATTTGTTTATTCTACAAGTGAACCAACAGGGTTGGAAAAAAAAACAAAACGAAGCACTTTGCCATTTTTCAAAGTGGTATCCCCTTTTGTTTTCCAAACCAAATTTTCTAGGTCATCATAATGTCGCTGAGATGGATTTGCGCTCTTAGACGGCAGTCAGAGGGTGCTGAAAAATTTATGGTGACACCTTTACGACTGGTGTAACTGAATGACACATAAAGCATTAATATGTACCAAACAAACACTCTGTAGCTGGATTGTGACACGGATCCTGGAAGAAGGAACAATGTGCTGTCGTGTGACTGCCGATCTTCAGGGTAACAGATGTACGCGAGGGCGCCTGAACACACGACATGCCCCATTCACATGCAAACACAAATCCTCATTAAACAAATGACATCCAGTGGACGTTGCAAGTCATTAAAATGGATGTATTTGTCCATCATCTACTCCTGAGGTCTTTCAGCGCACTGCGCAGTCGAACAGCCCGAGGACACGGATGCGCCAACACAAATACAAGACTACACACAAAAATGCGGCACAAAGAGTAAATAAGCGCATACCTGGTATCAAAGGGCACGTCTCCAGGGAGAGTGTGTGTGGCCGCCTTGCCAAGAAGGAAGCGGATGCGGTGGTAGAAGGTGTGAGTGTGCGTGCTGGTGGGAGAATGGGGTGTGGTAAGGGGAAGCGAGCCCTGCTGCAGCAGGGCCAACGGGTCGGCCGAGCCCTGGCACAGGGGGTCCGATCCACAGCTCAGCTGCTCGCAGCAATCGGGATCTACGCAGTCGATTAGGCCATCTGAAACGCACAAGAGGCTACAAATGTACAAAAGAGAAGGGCAGGAGTGCCAAAAAGACACACATTTTCAAACAAGCACCACAGATGAGGTGGATTAGAGGGGAGTTGAATTTACTACTTCACCTGATAATGTATAATTAACACATGCTTTAATATTTGTAAGTGGCTATAAGGTCAAGAGGACATTCGTATTTGAAAGGCCAAGGTACTGTATGCACCTTCAGTGAAAAGACTAGAGACAGACCCAATAAAACCTCAGACATAATATCAAATAAATGATTCTTGCAGCGCCGGCCAGTGAGAAATTCTTTCGGAGTAATGCGATCCGCAATAACGAACTATGCATGCATCATCGTTATCACAAGAATCAATCAAATGAAATTTATTAGGGGCCATCAGAGTACAATTATAGCATCTATTGCTATAAATCAGACTTGAATCGCCAGCATTATTTGAATGTGATCCATAAAAGGACAGCATAAACAATGAGCCACGGATACAAAGCAGGGCGGCAGGTAATAGGACCCAGGCTGGCATTTGTGTTTCCTATTTCAAGCCTGTTTCTGAAAAGGCAGGAAACAGTGCTGACATTTAAATGCATCTGACCACAGAGCAGAGAGCTAAAGGCCAACAATATTCTATTATAACCTCCCCCTGCAAAGATAACTCAGTACAATGGCTGAATTCCATAAGATTCACTATCTGAACTTGAAAGCACATTATTAATTGAATTTGAAATATCATTCACGGAACAGACAAGTTTGTAGCTTATTAGGGAGGCACGGCTCTTAAACGCTGCGCACAAAGAAGAGCAGTAAAAATGGAAATTTGGAACACATGTAATACATATAAATATGTATGTGCATGTGATTTCACTGCTCAGATGTGCAGAATAAATCCTTTTTCTTTTCTTTCTTTTTTTCAAGAGAAAGCACAATACATTTTTTTCTTTGCTCCCACCCAGGCAGAATAATTGAAACTCTCTCTTCAACGTTCCTCTTTATTCTCTGATTACTTGTGATAGCATCATTCCATCTCTGTCTATCTTCAGAGACAAAAAGATTGCGTCGAGAGAAGGCTATGAGAGCCTGCCGTATATCTGCCAATTAAGAGAGATGGCTGAATTGTGTGGTTGGAAATTATGGCATTTGAAAAGTTGCGCAGAGAGGTGGAAGCACTGCAAGGTAAGAGAAGTAGAAACTGTCTGCATAAGGCGTTGTCAGCAAGCACTTCTTTGGCACAAGCACAAGTAAAGTGAACGCTTTTACACCTTCAATACAGACATTTAGACATTTGAAGATTAATATTCATATGGTATTTTAATGCAGTATGTTTACAGTGATCCCATTTTGCATATACTGCCATACAGTGTATTCATTGCATCTTTTTGTTGTCTGGCTTCCATCTGCTCGCTATAGCAACCTCTACTTAACCTACTCTTTCACAAAGAAAAAAATATATTAAGTCAAATCCTGTCTTTTAGTCTCATGTGGGATGAGCTCAAACTGCACCCCAAGGAGCTGGAAAATGAAGGCAACATGAACGTGCCAAAATCTGCAGTCCCTCGAATTGAGGCTGGATGCAAAAGCAAATAGTCTCCCATGTTAAAATGTCCAACTTCAAAGCAGAAAAA
Source organism: Pelvicachromis taeniatus (assembly GCA_015108175.1). NCBI lineage: Eukaryota > Metazoa > Chordata > Actinopteri > Cichliformes > Cichlidae > Pelvicachromis > Pelvicachromis taeniatus. The sequence continues at coordinate 9,140 of VURO01044289.1, read as the reverse complement.
AAGCATGTTTACAGCCTTCTAAAAAAAAAAAAAGTGCTAATAATTGCACTAACAGACTAAGAAGTTTGCTCAGGGAAATTCTGATATTTTATTGGTGCATTACTTAGTGCTAATTAGCTGGTAGGTGCCAGCCCTCCCTCCCATCCTGATATGGTTACCCCTAATCTTCTTTGGCTGCTGGTTCAGTGAATTTTGGTCAGAGAGTGACAAAACCTGCAGCACCAGAATCTGTGAGATGTCGGCTTTCAGCCCAGACAGCGTGTCCGTGTACGTGCCGTGAGGTCAACGATCCATGCTTTGTGTATACGTCTTGTGCAGAATCTGTTTACCTGCTCTCATTTGCTGTTTTAGCTGTTTGGCAGTTGTTGAAATAGTTTTGTGAGCTTTAACCTGAGATTCTGACGTTTCTGACAAAATACATTTATATTTAAAAATCAATTCAGGATTTAATTAATCAATATCGATGTATTCCAGCTAAAATCGATTTTTTACACCCACCCCTATTCACAGTGCTTCCCTTTTTCCACATTTTGTCATGTTTACAGCCGAATTCCAAAAAGGATTAAATCATCCATCCATCCATCCATCTTCCTCCACTTATCCGGGGCCGGGTTGCAGGGGCAGCAGCCCAAGCAGAGAAGCCCAGACGTCACCAAGGCATTCCCAGGCCAGCTGAGAGATATAATCTCTCCAGCGTGTCCTGGGTCTGCCACAGGGCCTCCTCCCAGAGGGAACACCTCACCTAGGAGGCACCCAGGAGGCATCCTTGTCAGATGCCCGAACCACCTCAACTCCTTTCAATGTGGAGGAGTAGCGGCTCTACTCTGAGCCCCTCCCGGATGGCCGAACTTCTCAACCTATCCGTAAGGGAGAGTCCAGCCACCCTTTGGAGGAAACCCATTTCCGCCGCTTGTATTCGCGATCTCGTTCTTTCAGTCACAACCCACAGCTCGTGACCATAGATGAGGGTAGGGATTTAGATCGACCAGTAAATTGAGAGCTTCGCTTTTACACTCAGCTTCACCCAGAGCCAGAGATACTTAAACTCTTCCACTTGGGGCAAGAACTCGTCCCTGACCCGGAGTGGGCACTCTACCCTTTTCTGGCTGAGGACCATGGCCTCGGATTTGGAGGTGCTGATTCTCATTCCCACCGCCTCACACTTGGCTGCAAACAATTCCGAGGCGAGCTAGAGGCCATCACCCGATGAAGCCAACAGGACATCATCTGCAAAAAGCCGAGATGAGATTCTGAGACCACCCAAGTTAAAGCCTTCCGCCACTTGGCTACACCTAGAAATTCTGTCAATAAAAATTACAAACAGAATCGTGACAAAGGGCATCCCTGGCGGAGCCCATCACCCACCTGGAACGAATCCGACTTATTGCTGGCTATGCGGACCAAGCTCTTGCAACGGTTGTACAAGGATCAAATGGCCTGTAGCAATGGGCCAGACACCCCGTACTCCCGGAGTACCCCCCACTGGACACCCCAAGGGACACAGTCGAATGCCTTCTCCAAGTCCACAAAACACATGTAGACTGGTTGGGCAAACTCCCATGCACCCTCAAGTATCCTTGAGAGGGTAAAGAGCTGGTCCAGTGTTCCACAACTGTCCCTCCTGTATCCGAGGTTCAACTAACGGACGGACTCTCCTTCCAAGCACCCTGGCATAGACCTTCACCGGGAGGCTGAGGAATGTGATTCCCCTATAGTTGGAACACACCCTCCGGTCCCCTTTCTTAAAGATGGGAATCAGCACCAATCCAGGGGTACTGCCCCTGATCTCCACGCAACATTGTAGAGGCATGTCAACCAAGACATCCCTACAACATTCAGAGCCTTCAGGAATTGGGGCGGACCTCATCCACCCCAGGGGCTTGGCCACCAAGGAGTTGTTTAACTGCCTCAGTGACCTCGCCCCCGGAGATTGGTGGGTCATCCCCTTCGTCCCCAGACTCTGCTTCCTCCATGGAAGATGTGCCAGTAGGATTAAGGAGGTCCTCAAAGTATTCCTTCATTTTGATCTAAACTCAACATACAATACCCCATAATGAGGAAGTCAAAAAGTTTGCTTAAAACTCTTGCAAAATTATAAAACACACGCGCACGCACGCACGCACGCACGCACGCACGCACGCACGCACGCACGCACGCACGCACACATATATAAAATTCCCTTCTCGCCCCCGTGGGTGGTCTATCTTTCACACTCGGGTCCCATACCAGAGGCCTGGCAGCTTGAGGGCCCTGCGAGGTATCTGGACAGAGATCTCCAATGTTGTTCGTGGGATCTGCTCTAGCAACTTGCCTAGCCCAGGTGCATCATGTTTCCACTTATCATCTGTCAGATGTTTTGACAACTTGATCGGACTCCACCTATGCTAAATTCAGTTGACTGGATATAATTTGGAAAGACACATTAGTGTCTATATAAGATCTCATATTTGAAGCCAAGAGACCAAGCCATGAAGTCCAAGAAACTGTCTGTATATCTCTGAGACAGAAATGTACTGAGGAACAGATCTGGGAAAAGGTACAGAAAAAGTTCTGCAGCATCAAAGGTCCCAATGAGCACAGTGGACCCCATAAATCCTCATCTGTAAATGGAAGATATTGGGAACCACCAAGACTTCTTGTAGAGCTCGCTGCCCGGAAAACATGATTGACAGAGAGAGTGACCTGACGGTCGCACTGAAAGAACTTCAGTTTTGATCTATTTAGACAGGAAACCAACCTGTTCTGCACTTCACCAATCAGGCCTGTATGGTAGAGTGGCCAGAGGAAAGCCACTCAGTAAAACGCACATGACAGCCCACCTGGACTTTACCAGAAGTCATCTGAAGAACTTTCAGACCATGAGAAATAAAATTCTCTGCTCTGATGACACAAAGATTGAGCTCTTTGACCTGAATGCCAAACGTCATGTCTGGAAGAACCCAAGCACCGCTCGATACCATCTCTACAGGGAAGCACGGTGGTGGCAGCATCATTCTGTGGGGCAACAGGTCGAGTCAAGGTCGAGGGAAAGATGAATGCAGCAACGTACAGAGACATTCCTCATGAGGGCTCTGGAGTACACAGCCAAGATAACAAAGGACCAGCGTCGGGACCGCTCTGTGAATGTCCTCGAGTGTTGCTCTCCATCCAGCCTGATGGAGCTTGATAGGTTCTGCAAAGAAGAATGAGTGAAACTACCCAAAAATAAATCCTCTTTTCTTTCCTAAGCTCCTTAGACTGACCAAATATAGGTATGACAATCTTGTAGCATCCGACTAAAAAGACTTGAGGGTATAAGGCGCTGCTAAAGGTGCTTCAGTAAAGTAGGGAGCAAAGGCTGTGAATACTGACGCATGTGTTATATTTTTGTTTTTTTATTTTTATAAATTTACAAGACTCTCAAAGAAAAAAAAATGATAGCTGCAAAATTAATTTAATCCATTTTGGACTAAAGCTGTAACTTAACAAAATGTGACACAAGTGAAGTGCTGGCATCACTTTCCAGATGAGATGCCCTGTACGTTCATGTCTCACAGAGTCTTTTACAGCAAGGATTCAAACTTATTTTACATTGTGAGCTACATTCAGCCCACTTTGATCTTAAGTGGGCCGGACCAATGAAACTCCCTTTTCTGTGGGTGTAAAGAAGTTTAACTGCACATTTAATCCCTGAGATCTCATTATAAGAAAATGAAGTGCAAATTAATAAAACATCTCAGTTTTTCTATGTTAGCATTAAGTAATTCTGCTGTAGTAAATTAAAGAAATCTGTCAGTACGAATCTTTGGGCTTAGATTTTAAGAATTAAATGTGTAAAATTACAGAGAAAGTTCTGGCAGCTCATTGCCCAGACTGTCCTGTAATTACAGCATAAAACAGAAGGTTTTTATTAATTAATAGAAAATGTCCAATTTTTCTTTTTCTTTACCATAAACCTGACAGAAATGTCTATATGTATATGTGTCGATAGAGAAAAAAACAGAAACTTTTCTGACATTTGATTGCTTATCTGTTACTTAATTATTTTGATGTAGTCTCTATCAGTAGGTAAAGTTGTAAAACTTATTATTTGAAATTTATGCCCTCAATTACATTTCCCAAAGCCATCAAGTGGGCCGGATTGGAGTACTTACAGGGTTGATTCTGGGCCCCGGCCTTATGTTTGACACCCCGGTTTTACAGGAACAGTTTGAAATTTTAGAAAATGTAATTTCTTGCTGAGAGTCAGATGAGAAAATCGATACCACTCTGTTCAGAATACGTTCACTGCCAGCAACCAATTAGCCTAAAAGTGGATGCATGTGGAAAACAGTCGAGCTGGCTTTGTTCAAAGGTATTAAAACCAATAAGCAGCTTTAGAGATTACAAATTAAAAATCATATTTTTTCCCTCATCCAAACAAAAACCATAACAACAGTTTGGTTTTATGGGAATGGCAGGGTAGGTTATGGGTCAGGCTATTTCTTGGCAGGGCAGTGACTTCCTGGAGTGTGTGCTGGCTGGCTCTTTCCAGCACCATGCCAGAAAAACAGACACAAGTCTGTCAGAGTGTCAGACAGCAAGAATCCAGGATGTCAGATCTCCTTATAACAGCAGATACTTAATTGTTTCAACCTTAACATAAAGCCCCGTGATGGCGTGCCAATGCACTCAGTGTCTACTCTAATGTAAGCCGAGAAAGGCTCCAATGCCTAGCTGGATAAGTAAATCTTATGTCTTCAAATTCTAATACTTTTATCTAACTTTGTAGCTAGCTGAGATAACTCCTGATGTCATCATCTCTTACATTTCTTACAGATCTGACAAAACTCCCCCAGTACCACAGAAGACACTGTATAGCTTTTTCCCAGGGTGGATAGTATTCCCTTAAGTAGTATGCTGACATTTATGTAAAAGTGGTGAAAGTGCACCGTTAAATGAAGAAATGAGTGTGACTGAATAAACAGTTAATGCTATTCATCACTACAACAGTCCTTTATTCCTTAAAAACCACAAATGAACACACACACACAAAAATAGACCAAACAAAAAGACATAATCCATCGATACAATAGAGAAGCATAACCACACTGCTGGCAAGGCGCAGTCCTACTAGGACTCCTTTCCTCTATTCAGCCCCTATTTTACAGTCCACAAAACATTTTTTATTGCTCGGGCTCTGACGTTATAATCCAAAATAAGGACCTGTAATTCATGTGCTGAACAGCCATCAGAGCTGATTTTGTGAAGTGTCGCTGAGTCAATCATGCAGTTTGTGTAAACAATGTGCAGACTAAAAAAAAAAAAGAGTTGCTTTGTAGCTACCGGGAAAAAAAAAACCCCTGCGCAACCAGAAAACTTGAACTACAAAAAAAAAAGAGAAAAAAAAATATGTATGTGTTTCCTGTGGCTGATTCAAACAACACTCATCAAAAAACTTGGAGCCACAAACAACAACAACAAAATGGAAAAAAAGGGTTTTCCTCCAAACAAAAGCAGCACTGCCTTGTTTGCAATGATGGATTACAGCCCCGGCTTAACAGCCATGCCCATAATGGATATTTGATAGAGTTTCAAAGTGAATGGGCACAGTTGAAAGCAATGTAATATTGCACTACATCCTAACAACTAGCTTTTTTATTTTGTAAAAGAGCTGCAGATGGGACCGAAATGGCGACGGTATGATTGTAATGAGTCGAGATCCCGCCACTGCTGAAATGTTCCTTTCTTCAGCTACGAAAACACAACTACATGGCCTTGAGACACAAACCTCTCACCTGCCACCAGACACCTGACAACCATAAGCAAAAAAGAAGCAGAAATCTATTATACATGGTTTGCTGTATTTGGACTTGGGAAATTTTCTCTGAGTGCCTTTTATCCTAGCAGGTGGTATGCATATTAGACATTTAGCTGTGATAAGAGGAAAAGCAGACAAACACATTCACACAAAATGAAGACGCATACACACACGAATACATATTCAGTATAATAATGACCAGCAGGACTCTTTGGGAGTCTCAGCAGGACTGGGACAGCACAGTGCAATGAAAGGGAGGAACAATGAGGCAGATTTTTTCTTTTTTAGTTTAGGGGGAAACAGAACAAGAAGTAACAGAAAAGAAGGGACAATCTGCCAGAAAGACTGAAAAGAAAGACGAGAAGAGATGGAAAATGACAGAAGATGGTAGAATTTCACCTCCGTCGTTGTCTGTTCCATCACTGCAGTCAGTTTCCATGACAACGCTGCATCCAGGCCCACTCCATCCAGCCTGGCAGACGCAACGCCAGCCGCTCTGCTCCAGGGTACAGCGCCCGTGCCCGCTGCACAACCCCGGGCAGCCATCTGAAAAGGTGCGTCCCACGTGTTCGTGCACACAGACACAGAGTTTTAGCACTTGTGAGGACGCTGGAGGAGCACAATGTGAAATTTAACACCTGAGTAAAAATAAATTACCTTTCACTACGACATCCAAATCATGAGTAACTGCGGGGACAAATAAGTGAGAATTGCGTAAAACCAGAATGATTGTAAATGGAAAACATCCAAAGAACAACAACAACACCTCTTTTTTTTTTTTTTTTTTTTAAATAAAATGCATTAATCATACTCATCAAAATATCACAAGACAACCGAACACTCCCACGTGGACTCGGGCACCGCTCACCAATGTTGCAGTGCTCTCCCTCCCAGCCAGGTTGGCACACACAGGTCCCATCGTGGCACTGGCCGTGCTCTTCGCAGCGAGGATGGCATGCTCTCTGGTCGCACGCAGCGCCAATCCAACCCTCCTCGCACTGGCACTGGCCTTCTGAGCAAACGCCGTGGCTGCCACATGGCACCGGGCACAGCTCTGCCGAACAGGTGGGTGGAGATATGCGTGAGAAAAAAAAAAAAGCATTTAAGTGTGAGAGGGGAAGGGAATGAGAGGGAGTGGAACAGATGGAGGAATTGAGCGGTGGAAGAGGGAAAAAAATTGTAAAAGAGGCACCGGGGACGCAGAGAGCAGAAAGAAGTTTCAAAGAGTTGGGGGTGAGCCATTGGATACAGGTGAGAAAAAAAAAACAAGCGATAGAAAAAGATAACCTCAGAGACTAAAGAGTCTACGTTCTCACAATACACAATCTTCCCACCTCTAATAGCTGAGCTCCCTGAAGGAGGAGAAGAGTGAATACACTCATAACAGCCAAATGATTCGTATTTGCACCGCATATTTAAACTACAGGGATTCCAATTCGGCTCTATTATTCTTTTCTGACATTTTGATCAGATATGTTGGGTATGTTAATACCTCTTCTTTTTTCTCGTTCTTCATTTTCCATCATCTTCTCCGTTAACTTTCTCTTTTCTCTGTAACTTTCTTCCCCTCTGTCTTGCAACATCCATTTAAAATTCTTTCCTCCTGTTTTTGTCTATTTCCTTTTCTCTGTACTTCTCCTCTGCATCCAGCTCTCCCCTCTCTCTCTCTCTGCAGAGGCAAAGCCTCATCCATCAGTAAAGAGAGCAAAGTGCTGGAGGCACACAAAGACTACTTATCCAGCTGCAGTAAAAAGTTATTTCAATTTAAATATACATAGCATGGAGAGGGAGGAAAAAGTGGATTAAAGTTGGAGAGGTTTTTTTTTGGCTCTCTATTAGAATTACATTAACTTAGCTATGCCTCAACAAGACCAGGACATAGAATTGCCGGGTCCTTTTGATTAAAGGCCCGGCAGGTAGAGGGAGGCCGCTCATATCTCAGATATTCAGCCACGGTCTATCATTATCATAGGCTATATCACTATAATAAGGCACGCGCACACCTGAGAGCAGGCGCTAATGCCAATTGCCTGCAAATCATCGGTGTGCATGGCAAAGAGGATTCTTCCCAACGCCAGCATTAAGTTAGTCTGGTGGAACCAGAGAAAAGCCAGCCTTAAAATGGCTATTTTCCTCTCTGTCAGCTTACACCGCAAGGACGAGGACACTTCTTTATTCCCCCCACTGTGTACCACGCCGCGCTGTAACCTGTGTTTAGACACCGCAGTAGACTTAGCAGAATAAAAGTCCTTTCAGATCTATCAAGGCTTTCACATCTATACTTAACAAACACTCACTAACTAATATGTTGTGTTCAGGTATGTAATAAATGCTGGCGAGCTTTTGAATGCCGGGCTGAACGCTCCTCAGAGTTGCGGTCTCTGACAGGCCTTCCAGCAAAAATGAGAGAAGAAGTCTTTAAAAAAAAAGACAGACCATTTTTCTCACTGTAATTTTCTTTTCCCTCATTCAGCTAAAAGGGAATGCGTCCGTCCGAGTGCCTGTGTGTTTGTGCACGCATGCGCATATGTGTGTGTTGCTGAGTAGCTGCCGCACTCTAAGAGTCATGAGAGGAAATCTCATTTATGACTAGCATGAAGAGTGAGCGCACAAATGTCCATGTGAGCACACACACACTCATGTACAGGCGCAAACACACATCTCACAGTGTGGCTCCAACCCACATTTCTCTCATGTCTATCAAATCCCCAGAAAATAGTATCTGGCGAGACCATGCGTGCTATCAGAACACTGGCAAACTAACGATGTGCACTTTCAATTTTCAGTGGTTGTTGTTGTTGTTGTTTTTTCCTGCATGTGAACAATAATCCTCAGGTCTTACCGGTGTAGCAGTCTGGTCCCGTCCAGTTGGGCTGGCAGGCGCAGGTGTCTGACTCTGGGAGATAGGTACCGTGTCCCGAACACTGCTCCTGACAGGCTGGCAGCGGGTCATCGCAGCTCACCCCCGCCCAGCCCGCGGAGCACACGCACTCCCCCCGCACGCACACGCCGTGCCCGCCACACTGAGGGTCTACACAGTCCACTGCGGATGGAGGGGAGGGTGGAATATAAAAGCACGGCTGAGTCAGAGGTGAAAGGAAGGAGCGAGGGGGAGGGGTGGGGCGAGGGCCCCGTCTCATTATAATCATCAGTTCACCGAGTATGAAAGCAGTGTTCTTTGCATCCCATCCAGGAGTTAACCACCCCAGATACAATCCCTGTATCTGTTCCACAACATTACACTTCATAGGACACTTAGAGCCGAGGCTTTGATAAGGGGTGAAATGGGTTGGTTGGTGTGTGTGTGTGTGTGTGTGTGTGTGTGTGTGTGTGTGTGTGTGTGTGTGTGTGTGTGTGTGTG
>VURO01044287.1:0-12544 GCA_015108175.1 Pelvicachromis taeniatus | reverse complement strand
GCACACTTTTGTGCGGTTTTATCGATTGGACGTGACGGCCCCTTCGGTGGCTCATTCTGTCCTCTCTGCTGGCTCTACCGCTCGCTGAGGCGGTGGTGGGCTGTTCCCGGTTCAGTGGCTGCTCTGCGGGGCGTGTATATATGTCCCATACTTATGTGTTGTACCGAGTGAATCGACTGAAAGGGAACGAATAGTTATGTCTAATAACTTCTGTTCCCTGAAGGAGAGGAACAAGGTACAACACAGGGTGGCCCCATTGAGCAGCTGGCTCGGTGAAGAGCGGCTATTGAACTGGGGGATGACTGTGATGACAGCGGCTATAAATGTGTGGGTGGGGCCACTCCGTGTCATCACATGTCATCTGCCTTAAAGGCGTGAATAAAGGTTTCTTCAGCCAGGACACGCGAAGGCGTGATATCCCATACTTATGTGTTGTACCTCGTTCCTCTCCTTCAGGGAACAGAAGTTATTAGACATAACTATTCATTTTTTGCCTGCTCATTCTAAGCAGGGAGATAATCCTACTAAGAGTTTTGCGGTTTCTCAAAGACTGTTTTTTCTAGAGACTGAAACTCCCCCCAGGGCTTCCCCAGTGGATGAGTGAGTGACCTTAGCTAACTCTGGACCCCTGGAGAAGACAAAGTCTCCACAGCAAGTGTCACCTGGGAGCTCTGCCAGGCCATCTCAGCTTTCTGTTTTTGTTGAGAGCCCAGGCGAGTTGATTCAGCTGTCTACAGCAGCCTCCACGGAGTGCTCAGGTGAACTCATTCAACCTGCTATGGACTTTGTCTGAATGGCAACCTGAGCTGACTGTGTGTCTCACAAAGCTTCAGCTTGCTTCATCTCCACCAGAGGTCTCCGTGCCTGCTGGTTCTGTGTCTTCTCCTGCTGGAGGGTCCAATGAACTGTCTCAGCTGTCTGTCTCCGCTGGGGATTTTGGAGGACTGCGCCAACCATCTTCTGCCTGTGCTGGAGGCTCAGAGGGGCCCGTTCAGCAGCTGTCTGCCTTTGCTATGGACTTTATCATACATATCATTAAAATTTGGGCTATAACAGTTGCATTGATGCATAGCAACTTGAAATGCTCCAAAAACGTCAAATAAATTTGCTTTACTTGCAAAAGATTTTTAATTCAAGAACAAGAATAGACATGCCCAGCACCAGAGGGTCACTTTGGATGAGTGTTTCATCCAAGGGGCATCTGGCATAAAATATGTGCCAATTCAAACACATCGATCCGTCTTCTGTGGTGACCCCTTGGGAAATAAGTGAGCAGCTGAATGCACTTTTTAAAATATATATTTATACTTTTCTGTACTGCAGGTTCTGGTGAAGGTGACAGTTTCTGATGTGGCTGAGAAGAACCACTCCTATCTGGATTTGGTCAAAACACCTCAGCTGAGGAAGATTACACTTGTCTCTGGATTCTTCTGGTATCACGTCATTCTTTGAAAGTACCACTTGCTACTGTTGTCATTTCATGTATCTGTGTTTTCATTCTATGTTGCTGAACCTCCAGGTTTGCTGTTGCTTTCCTGTACTATGGGATTAGTTTCAAGATCTCAGGTTTTGGCGTCAATATCTACCTCACTCAGTTCATTTATGGTGCCATTGAAGTTCCTGCCAAAGTCTTCGCCTTCTTCATCTTGGACTGGATTGGTCGACGAAATGGCCAGGCGTGGTTTCTAATCCTAACAGGATCTTTGATTGGAGTAAACACATTCATTCCTCTAGGTTAAATAACTTCCTGCCTTATTTACACTTAAAGTAAATGACACTTGCAGACCTCTCTGTATATAGTTAGCTTTAGTTAGGTTCATAAATTCACTCAGAGGTTCCAGATATCTTACACATCTTTGATCTGTTTCTTGCTCAGAGTACTCTGTGCTTCGTACATGCATTGCTGTTGTGGCAAAGGGTTTCTCTGAGGCAGCTTTCACCACCGCATTCCTTTATTCAGCTGAACTCTACCCAACCATCCTCAGGTATAACCCCTTGAGGGTTCTGAAACATTACCATTTAACCTAAAGTGCTCGGAAGAAATTTTCTTTTTAGTTATAAATCATTTGCAGTAAATGTACTTTGTGACGCAGCATTAAAATTATAGTTCCTGGTTGTGTTGTTGGGCAGGCAATGTGGTATAGGTTACACTTCGTGTATCTGTCGGATTGGGAGTTCCCTGGCTCCACTCATCATGCTGCTGGATGATGTCTGGCATCTTCTGCCCCCTCTGATCTTTGCTGGCACAGGAATCATCAGTGGCAGCTTGGTCTTCCTGCTCCCAGAGACGCTCAATGTCTGTCTGCCTGAAAACATTGTTGATGTTGAAGAGGGAAGGTACAGTATAGACAAGACAGCAAAAAAGAGGGAGGTTGGGGGGGCTCCCTTGCTTCTTACTAGAAGCCCCCCCAAACACGAGTCATGAGTTAAATTTAATCTCAGAGTATTTGTTTTCTGAAGGTACTTTATTGCTATCACACCATAGACATACACTGTGAACACACAAACACAAACAGACCAAACCTGTCTCTCTTTCAAGGTAAGGTCAAGTATGGATGGGAATTAATAAGAAATTAGCTTTCCCTTATTGTTATCACTTATGAATTGAATTCCTTATCAATTCTGTTGTCATTTCTCATTGGGTTGTCACTGACTCCGCTTTGAAAGTCACCATCTTTGTTAAGCAGGATATTGAAGATATTACATTCATGCAAATTAATTGCATGCTGTGTGGTCAAATTATTGTCTATGTTGGAGGCATTTCTCATCTTTGTTGCGATTAGTGTTGGTGTCGTTACTCAAAAAAAAAAGTAGTGCATTACACATATTATACAGGACACTTTTCTTAAAACTGATGCAGTACGTTACTTAATATGTTACTGAAAACATTTGTCTCATAATTACCATTTAAACAATATAAACATACATGACACAGTCTCAGACAAACCAACATGAATTCCTATTCTAACGAGGAGACACATAAGCATTCTAGTATTTAGGTACGAACACAAAGTCGACATCACTAAGCAAAGACGAATACCAGAGAGAGAGACAAAGAGACTTCAAAGCAATCACAACAGTTATTCTACTTTAGAAACATGAACAATTAAAGCTTTATCATCACTTTGGGTTCTTGGCTAGCTTAGTGGTAGTATACTGTCTGTGCAAGTACTTGCAAAGAGTGGAAGCTGTCATAGAGCAGCATAATGCTGTTGTTTCTGTTCTGGATGCAGTTTGCACTTTACCATTGCACTCTTGTTCTTTATGCAATAAAAATCAAAGCAGGGTCAAAATATCCACCTTGCAGACTGTGCCACTATTTCCCTCCTCTGGCACACAAACTGAAATCAATTGATTGTAATACAAGTGCAAGTGGAATCGATAACTGATAAGGTTGATAGGCAAGCAGAATAACAATTCCAAGGAATTGAACTACTGGGAACTACGGGGTGCCCTTTCCTTACAGGGCACTTTTAACAAGTTCATAAGTACTGGACTTGTTAAGAAAAGTAAAAAGTGTTTCCACTTTTTACTATCATATTAATGTTGCTGTCTTAAATTAATGATGCTTTATTTCCCTTTTAGCCAATGAAAGAGAAAAAATGTGTTTTCCTCCGTTTTTCTTTTCTATATAGACACAGGCAGGCTGATGCAAAGGAAGATGCAGAGATTGAGCTGGTAAACAGTACAGAGCCAGCAGCATCAAAAGAAGACTGATCGGCTGCCGAACAGCAGGCCAGAGAAGAAATTGTTTTTGATGGTTCTGCTTCATTAACAAGTGAATTATTGCCCTCTATGGGGAGTTTACAGACTTGTGACTAGTTTGTTCGGCTCTTCATTTTGACCTCATATTGTTTCAGTTAGGACTGTTCAGTACAAAATAGCATGCATCAAGTTTGCAATTTTAATGTTTTAAGCCTTGAAGTTTAATTTCAAATCCGTCAACCAACTGCTACTGATTTTCAGCTTTCAATTTGCCTAATGTTGATAGTTTTTGAGAAGGAGCACTCAAAACACTTCTGTTTGAGGTTGTCTTCCCTGATTAGTTCTGTGTTCCCTACTATCCCAGTCTCAGCTCCACTTGTTTTTTGTCTTTCCATGTTCCCTTGTCTAGTCCTCTGCGTTAAGTTAACCCTTGTATCGCTTTCAGTTGCGTCTTCCTGTTGTATTGCAGTAACTGTGGCTTTCTGTGACTCGTTGTGTTTACTTCCCCTTTCTATTCATGTGTATCGTTATAGCTGTGTGTTACATTGCCCTGAGAAGGTCCAGGGGATGAGGGGAAGTAACAAAAAGTGTCCGGGTGGAAAACAGGAGACAAAAAGGCAAAATGATTAAATTAAGGAGTTTTAGTGATAAGTAAACTAAAAGAGACGGTCAAGCCGCTATCACCATTTAAAGAAACAAACAATAGAACTCAGGTGTTGGTCAGTAAACTGAAAAGTAAGTTTAAAAAAGGATTAGTCACCCAAACACACCCCTCTCCACAGAGCAGGAGCAGACAATCAGGACACACCGCTCACTAGCTGCAACCACCAACATGAATCCCTCTCTGGCCCTTCCTCTGGAGCTCACCTGTCTCTGACCTTAATTATGTCTAATTGCTGATGGAAGTCAGCTGTACAAAAAGGGTGGCACCTAAGTCAGGAGCTAGCAGGTCACACCCACACAAGGGCAACTTCTGGAGGAGGCCCAGCTAGGGCCGTAACACTGTCCGACCTGCCTCTCCTCTTATTGTCCTCAGTGTATATGTGTTTTATTGTCTGCACTCCATTATATGGAAGAGGCACTTTTTAGAACGGATACACACAGGTTAAAAATATCAATAAACTCTCTTTCAAATAGACTCTTTATTTTCACAGCATGGATATATTTAATTTAAAAACAAACAAACAAAAAATTGGATCTGAATGTTTTCTAGTAGTGTTTCACCAATAGTGATCTACCACATATAAAGAAACACAACTTTATTGTCATTGCACATTGTTACAGTACAAGGCAACAAAATGTGCTCTTTGCATTTAACCCATTCACTCAGTGAAGCAGTGGGCAGCTAACAAATATGACATCCCACCAATAGTTTCTACTGTTGGGAAAGGTGGGATTGAAAGAGATTCAAGTCCCACCATCTTACCTCTCGTTACATCTGACAGAGGGTAAAAGAATTTAACCCATGTTAAAAGTGATACACAGTGCTAAAACAGTTTATCTATATGTGATTTTGCTAACAGTAAACTGTTCAAAGATATTTTCTGATCAAAAATATAATCAACATATAAGTAATTAATATGATGAATGAGATATGTAGTTTGAGTAATGAAATTGTCTGGATTTTGTATGCATTGGCATGATACAGCTTCGACCTTGGCAGATTAATGTCTATGTGTGAATGTGGAAGAATCGATTGTGGACATTGAGAAGGGAAGAAGAGAGAGAAGGATACATATGGGCAAACAAATATAAAAGAGGGCTCACAGGAGCATTTGGAGTTCTTCCCTTGCTCCTGTTCTGCAAGATGAGCAGAACAGAAGGTCATATCTAAGAGTTCACAGTAAGGAATTTCAGCAGAGATGCCAGAGGGATCAACCGCTGACTAAACTGTGAGCTTACAATTTGGTTTTGGCTTTTTCTCTGCTCGTTTTTGCTCTGTTAGATTATAAATTCAAGAGGATAAAGATTTCCACTGTTGGAAATGTGGATTATAACTTTGAGAAGATTTGGATTTCCACTGTATTCCTGAAGGATTGACTTTCTAAGAGATGCTACTTTCCTGTTGGACTATGGTCAAACGAAACAGAGATAAGAGCATCTAGCCCTGGATGTGCCTGTTCTCTCCAACCTCTTTCCTCTCAAGATCAGAATTAGAAATCAGCATTAGCTAGCTAATTAGATAAGTATAAATCAAGTGATTTGATTATGTGATTATTATTTTTTCATTTGGGTTTCCCTTTGCTCCTGTAAAATACGTCAATAAAATATCATGCATTCAAAAACTCTTAATTGTGGACATTCCCCTGTAAAGGTAAAAACCTTTCTTACTATTATAACATCATTCAAAGGGTTCTTACAGGTTACTCTACCCTTAAAAATTAGTTTAGGAAAGAATTAGAGTGGAAGGGCGTGGTCTGCGGCGTAGCTGCGAGGGAGGCTGACACACCTGGACGGCATCCACAATCATGCCTCGCCAGCATAAAAAGTCTGAATTAGGTCCTGGAGTTGTTGTTGTTTGTGTGTGTGTTCAGCTGTGAGCTAAAAAGATAACCCAGAATTGGGCATGGCAGACCCAGGCCCGGGCCAGGCAGGGAAGGAACTGGCCCAAATTGTGGCTGTCCAGACCGGCCTCACTTCCACCAGAGGCCGCTGCGCTGTGGGGTCCTGCGCACTGGCTGCCTGCCAAGCCACCTGGAAGCCGATGGTTGCGACTGCTGCGCCACAAACGTTAAGCCGGATCTCTCCCCAGCCTCTGTCAGGCCGTGGGGGTCTGTGTTGCGGCTGCGAGCGAGGCGGATGCAATCACATGCAATCCGCAGTCACGCCTTGCCATAAAAAGTCTGAATTAGGTCCTGGATACGGTGTACATTTTACGACATCCTCAGCTTTCAGACAGAAAGCTGTCAGGACTCACGCAAAAAAAAGTCAGAAGTCAAACGCTATCAGACAGAGGGTCTGTCTCAATTCCTAGGACGCAGCCGATGTGGGCCGCATTTGTAGGCCGATTACATCACAGCAACGCGACATAGGCTGTCCCATTTCGTAGGCTCCTACAAATGTGGCCGACAAATGCGGCCAACATTTCCCCAAATTTGTGGGCTCGGTCTGGCGTATCCTACGTAGCCGACCATAGCCCAGAATTCATAGCACCACCCTGCCAATTCCAGTTTCTGAACAATGGCAGCAGCTACTCAGTTTTAATATTACTCTGATTACTCTTTCTGGGTCACAAAATAAACTTTTAAACTTTTTGAAGTTCAGGCGAGAATGTAGCTGTGTAAATGTCAAATATCTGCTCGGTTTATCAAGACATGACGTATTTGTCTGTTGCCCAATAGCTCGATTCCTGAGCGGGTCGTCAAGGAGATGTCCTAAAATGTATACCGTACCGTGAATAAAAGAAGTAAGCTGAAAAGCATACTGGATTTATTACATAGAGTAAATTCAAGGGCACTACATTTTAACCCAGTTAGGTGCCAAGTGCAGGAATTCAGAGGACAGCTGCTGATAACGAATGTGACTGAGAGGAGGGCTTGACTAGCACACCTTCAGAGGGAGTAGGATCGACATGCTGAGAAGCAGTTAGAGATGGGCAATACTCCTTCCCAGCTCCATGCTTGCCTTCTGGGTAATATTCATTGGATCAGAGACTCAGACGTTTTAAAATAATTTAGACCTTCCTTCATTAGAGGTGCCTGGTTGTGCAAACACGGACAATGCAAACTCAACACAAAACTGCAAAAATATGGAATAATACAAAACTGTCCATAGCCAGATGGTGGAGTCAAATTCAGGACCTTGTTGCAGTGAGGCAAAAGGTGAACCAAATGTTATGATCCCTTTTTGTTAGGCTCTAGCATGTTGCTAGATTGCTAACTAGCTGCCTACATGCCAGAACCTAACAAAGGTTTAATATGACAACCGTTAAATATTCCATATCTTCTGAACACAGTCACCTGAATAACTTGAAGTCATTAAATAACTCTTCTTCTGCATTGTCTTTGTTATATGATGTAGTACATAGTATCAAAGTAAATAACATTTACTAAGTACAACTGCTGTACTTGATGGTACAGTAAGTCATTTGTTGAGATTACTGAAAAAAAAGAAGCAGAATATTCTGTTTGCAGACAGCTGAGTTGAGTCTTCAGATTGCAGACCTACCTATATTCATTACAGATGAACAATGTAGTTTATTTTGTCCTACAACAGCCACTGTAGCTAGGATTATGCACTAGAACTGAGAAGTATAATAAAACAGAATTCAGTTGACTGCAATTCGAAATACAGTGACATCTAGTGGTGATATTTAATATACTATACCTTAAAGCAGGGGTCTCAAACTTGCAGGCCGGCGGTGTGTGACGGTGTGTGTGTGTGTGTGTGTGAGCGTGAGGGAGGGAGGGAGAAAAAGGAGAGTTGAAAAGTACAAGTTGCTACCGACGAGAAACAATGAAAGATTAAAGCATGTAAATACTGTATAATAATAACCACTGCAGCCAGTGCAGAGTGCCTGATGACCCCAGCGGTAAGTAAGCTGTTAAGAAAGGCTTGTGCTAGTTAAGAGTGAGGGGGGAAAAAGTGCTTATTTTTGCAGTTTTGTATTATTATACAATATTTAAAATAAAGAAAAACACTACATTTTTGAAAATATTTGTGGGTGCTCTCTTATTTTTCTTGTTCTATTGAACACTTAAATGGCCCTCCAATGAGATGACAGTACCAGCAGCGGCCCCCAGCTCAGGAGTACCAGTTTGAGACCCCTGCCTTAGAGTAAAGTAGTTGTAATCAATTACTTTCTACATCTTTTACATCTTTTTAAATCTGTAAAAACACAAGATAAAATAAACAATGGATTCACAGTGAATATGCAGATTTGAACAGATGGGTTTTAAGTTGAGATTTAAACTGGGGGAGAGAACCAAATTTCTTATATGTGGGGGTAGAGAGCTCCAAAGCCTGGGAGCAGAGCAGCTGAAAGCTCTGCTTCCTATGGTGCTGAGGCGGGAAGAAGGCACAGCAAGCTGGATAGAAGAAGAAGATGGAAGTGAGCGGGCAGAAGAGGTAGAAATAGGTCAGAAAGGTGAGGAGGAGCAAGGTTATGAAGGGCCCTGAAGGTGAGCAGAAGAAGTTTATATATTATCCTGAATTTACTGGGAGTCAGTGAAGCTCCTGAAGAACAGGGTGATGTGCTGGTAGGAGGGGGTCCTGGTAATAATGCGAGCAGCAGAGTTCTGAACCAGCTGAAGCTTATGGAGGGATTTGGGGGTGCAAGAGAGAATTACAATAGTCAAGGTGGGAGGTAACAAGACTATGGACAAGAATGGACGTAGACTGTTAATGTTGCGTAGATGGAAGTAGTCAGAATGGGTGAGATTATTGATGTGAGATTTATAGGATAATGATAATTATAATGATAATTATAGGATAAATAGATGATAATGAACTGTCGAGGATGACAGGATGTACAACACCAGGACACATCCTGCCATGAGCACACCCGCACACATTGCTCCACCAGTTTATTATACCCAGGCCTTTCTGTCCCTAGAATTAAAAGGTTCTCTTCTAGGACCTAACCACAGCTCTATGCGTTTTTCACTTTTGTTTAATTTCCACCACTTATTTTACATATAATGGGGGGTTTCTTTTAAGTCAAAAACATAGATTTCTATTTGCTTTTTCTTGGACCGGGATGCCAGTTTGTATCTTCACTATGCCTTCCCTGTAAATGCAGGCACAGACCTTTGTGGCACTTCACTTCTCTTGAAGCTTTTCCAAACTTTATCCTCAATTCATGCTCAAGACATCTGCCATCATCTCCTAGATAATATCCATTGTGCTATCAAACCTGCATGAGGATGTGGCCCCAGCTAATGAAAAAATAATAGCTTGCTATTTCTGGACTATGCTGTGCACATGGAGGAGGTCAGCACTTCAGCACTGACGTTTACTGGAAGCCCACAGACCAATACCTACTCTTTGACTCCCAACACCCTCTCGAACACACTCAAGAGTTATCAGGACCCTGTAATACCAAGAAGAAAATGTTCCCTCTAAGTCAGAAGGGAAAGAAGAGGAACAAACACATCTAAAGAAAGCTCCTAAAATACGCAGTTATCCCAAATGAGCCCTCATTGAATTGGCAAAGATGCACGGGAAAGAAGGAAATAGAGCATTGTCATTCCAGTCACCCAGCCATACCCTTAGGCAAAAGATTTGTTTATCCCAAGGACAAAACTTCCAAACTAAAACGATGCAGTTTCAGCAAGGAGTGCTTGGACCTCTACACTGGAGAAACCAAACAGCCACTCCATAGAACTGCACAACATAGAAGAGCAACAGGACAAGACACAGCTTGACAGCAAGACCCCATCCCCTAAAAGATGAAGGTCACTCATTTGATAACACCAAAATTCACATTTTGGACTGAGAGAACAGATGGTTTGAAAAAGGAGTGCCATTTAGGTTCACTTTGAATGAACATTTTTGACAGAGGGGGTGAATTATGACACCGTCTTCCACCTACAATGCAGTTTTGAGATTCCTTCCAAGGTCCCTCAACCTTCTTACATCTTACAGCAGGTGACCTCAAGAGGTCAAATGATAGGGTGAAGCAAGATCTCAATGGTCTCACCCAAAGATCTGGTGATTATGACCCATGCCTTTTTTATCACACCTTGGCAAATGTGATGAGGCACATGATTATGGTCAGTCAATGAGAGGGACATTGAGCCCCCACTAGGGTTTAAATACCTGGGTCTCCATCATTTGATTTGTAGAACTGAAGAAGCCTCTCAAATGGGATGTGAAATGTATTCACAAAACTAAGTCCAGTCGCTTGCTTGCCAAGTTCCTTAGACTACCTTAATCTGGATGACTGAGAACCTGAGACACACACATAGGAGATGAGAATTTCTTGTTCTGATGTTATTCGTTGTCTCTCATTTGGCTGTCCTGTAGAATGATGCAAACTGCGACTGCTATCAAACAGGAGATGGCTATGCCAAAGATGCCAGGCTTAATTGTCCTTCCTCTCTGGTTGTGTCTCCGGATGGGACGCTGTATGTGGCTGATCTGGGAAACATTCGGATTCGAGCCATACGACGCAACCAACCACCCACGGGTGTGTATATAAAGTGCATGCACATACAAAGTAGACATACAAAAGAGGGCTTGTATGTCATGTATGTTAATAGGCATACATCTATCTCATGGATGTGTCGTGAAGGTGACAAGCAGAAACACCAATAATCAAACAGAATTACAAATAGAGAATACCTGCATAACTTATTCAGTTATGCAGGTATTCATGTAATGGCAAATGACATAGCCTATGCAATATTGTATGAGTTTAAAAACAAAAATATTAAACAATAATAGATAACAAAAATAACATATGAAGAGGGAAAAAAACCAAACAAAAGAAGTCAGTGATCTGTCTTTCTTTTGGTTTGTGTGTATTCAGGCTCTCTGGCTTCAGGTCCCAGTTCCTATGAAGTGGCATCTCCAGCCTCTCAAGAGCTCTATGTGTTCGATGCAAATGGAACTCACCAGTTCACCATGTCTCTGGTCACTGGAGACTACAAATACAACTTCAGTTACAGGTTGGTGTTTGTCTGAATTAACATGTATTTGTGGCTGTCATTGCAACACTGCTTGGTTACTAAAACCCCTTCCATTAGTATCTACTCGGATCGACTTACCACGACTCGACTCGGATTGTCTGGTTTTCCATTACAACCCAGTACTACCTTGTGTGCGTGCTTGTCATCATAGCAACGCTAATGTGCGTCCCACAATATTACTAATATGCGACACAAATGCTACAACAAAGGCCTGTGGCTTTTTGTCTGAGTCGGGGGAACACGGCGTTGTTTTTTGTAGCCATGTCCTTCATTGCAGAGTTTCAAAAATGGCTGTTTTGATTTTTGTGAACGCTCACATGACTCAATGAGTCATGTGAGTAGGTACTAAAAAAGTACCTACTCACATGGTACTTTTTCATTAGATACTACTACAAATTTATTTCACAGTGAGTCATTTTATGACAGCAGTTCCTGAGTCACTACTATTTCCAGCTCCAGCTTGCCACTGCGCCACACAGCTCAGGCTCAGCTGTCGTCATCCTCCTCCTGCCAGAACAATACTAAAATGCGGAGGCATGATTAGACAGTTATTATCAGCTACGTCAACCGGCCCCACCTGGTCTGCCCATGAACCCTCTGCACTACCCCTCCACTGCAGCTGAGCAACATTCATACCCTGGCATATTCAATTCAATTCAATTCAATTTTATTTATATAGCGCCAAATCACAACATCAGTCGCCTCAAGGCGCTTTAAATTGTAAGGTAGACCCTACAATAATACATACAGTGAAAAACCCAACAATCATATGACCCCCTATGAGCAAGCACTTTGGCGACAGTGGGAAGGAAAATCTCCTTTTTAACAGGAAGAAACCTCCGGCAGAACCAGGCTCAGGGAGGGGCGGGGCCATCTGCTGCGACCGGTTGGGGTGAAAGAAGGAAGACAGGATAGAGACATGCTGTGGAAGAGAGCCAGAGATTAATAACAAGTATGGTTGAATGCAGGGAGATCTATTAACACATGGTGAATGAGAAAGGTGACTGAAAAGGAAAAACTCAATGCATCATGGGAGTCCCCCAGCAGTCTGAACCTATCGCAACATAACTAAGGGAGGATTCAGGGTCACCTGATCCAGCCCTAACTATATGCTTTATCAAAAAGGAAAGTTTTAAGCCTAATCTTAAAAGTAGAGATAGTGTCTGTCTCCCGAATCCAAACTGGAAGCTGGTTCCATAGAAGAGGGG
>VURO01044284.1:0-13038 GCA_015108175.1 Pelvicachromis taeniatus | reverse complement strand
TTGCAGAAAATTTCACTGTATACAAAAGAAGATGCACATCGCCAAAGCTGGGCAGGCCAAAAGGAAAACACATACATTTGATTTGGGGTTGAACTGCATTCAACCATACTTGTTATTAATCTCTGGCTCTCTTCCACAGCATGTCTCTATCCTGTCTTCCTTCTTTCACCCCAACCGGTCACAGCAGATGGCCGCCCCTCCCTGAGCCTGGTTCTGCTGGAGGTTTCTTCCTGTTAAAAGGGAGTTTTTCCTTCCCACTGTCGCCAAAGTGCTTGCTCATAGGGGGTCATATGATTGTTGGGTTTTTCACTGTATGTATTATTGTAGGTTCTACCTTACAATGTAAAGCGCCTTGAGGCGACTGATGTTGTGATTTGGCGCTATATAAATAAAATTGAATTGAATTGTTAAGTGCCAGGTGTGCTTGGAGGTGTGATGCAGAAACCTTATCATCATGTGGTGACATCTTAAAAGAAACAAGGATAGTGGAACCCATAATGTGACAGTGTATCTTCATGTATTATGAAGAAATCTGTGCATTAATATATTTCTGGATTGTGCTCTTGCATTTTCACAGGGTTGTCAAAGTAGTTCTTTTTCCCTGAAGGCTTGCACAAAGCGTGGGTGCTTCATACACCCATAGTTTTAGGTATTCATTTGATTGCATGTGTATTTGTTAGACAAACCGAATGTGTAGACATCTGGGCATGAAGTCTCAGCTATGCCAAACACATATTAAGATATTTGTCATGTAATTGCATTGGGGTTGCATTCAGCAGCATTATAATGTGGATCGTGATATCCTCTGATGAATAATGCAACAAGTTCACAAAGGGGCTTGCAATGAGTAAAGCTACCTTGCAGAAAAAAGGAAGCCGCCGAAGGAAATGTTTGAGAGCAAAGTGTTATGAATATTTGAATAGATTTTTTTTTTAAATTCAGCATAATCTGATGTGCTTGAAGGTCACATTTCTGTTGTGATGTTTGTGCCCTTTCAAAGGGGAAACTGAGTTATTGTTCATTGCTTAGCTAAGATCTTTTTCAACTAAAAGCAGTGATTGTCTGTCATTCATTCAGTGGGCTTGAACTGAATGTGAGCCAGTACTTGACGAGCTTCAACAAAAAAGAGAACTTGGTTTAAAAATACTTAAGTCAAAATGAACTTTGAACCTGTAGCCATGCAACCAGATGCATCAGCTTTTTAGGCATGTAATATATGAATGAATTCAACACAATTTTGAGGCTGCACTAAGCAATAATTCTATGCTCATTTATTTCATATTAAAAGTCTAAAGTTACTTTCTTTGGCACAGTACTGCATAAGCAGTTTCACTCACCTCCTGATACGAAACAGCTGGTAATTAGGTCTGTGCAATTCATTAATTTAATCTGTTCATTTGTACTTTTAATAATTCCAACAAACCTCAAGATGACACCATTAAATCCATTTAATAATTTATCATAGTCTTCTAGACTCTGGATTTGAGCCACTTAAACAATTGTGTTCACTACACATTGCCATGCTGAAAATGATCTCTTTAACATTCATTTGATTTGGTTAGGCTGTATACAAATTAACTGATCCTCTTTATAATTGAATCATAATCGTTTAATTCAGCCTGTCTTCAGTCATGATTTGCTGAGATCAGTGACAGCAAAGATAGAATAAGATGACTTTCAGTTGGGGATGAACAACCTTCAGTCATCATGCTGAAGTGGAGATGCTTCACACGTTATCTGATAAGCAGAAGATTTTTGGCTTTTTTTAATTTTTCCTTTTCTTTCACATTCGCTGTGAAGGAAGATGTGTGATATTGTACAAACAGGAACACAAGGGCACAAACTTACATTCTGAGGACTGAAAATAAATTACACTCCTAGTCTATGGATTTCTTTAAAGGATAGTTCAAAACGTGAAGCATTTTAAAAGCCCTTCTTGCTCCACTAACTTTGATTGCTTTTCTTTGGCCAGCCGTTATGCCCACTTAGTATCAGTTTTAATGATGTGAGACTCAAGGCTGACCACACTGAGGACTTGATCAACAGAAAATGTGTTACACCACTGAACATCAAAATTGATTCTCAAAGGAATGTTTTCAAAGCTTTCGGACCTCAGCAAAATGTTCCTCAGCGTGCACAAGGGGAATTACTCACCATATCATGGTGCAACTACACATAGTGGTCTTGTAAACTATGAGAATCTGTGCATTACCAATTTTGTGCGGGGAAAAATACAACATAGCATTTCAATTCTTGTGTTTAAACATTGTATCAATACAGGAGCAACAAATATCTTTATTTTAGTATATAAATTGCAAAGACAATTTTTTAGTACTAGAATAGTAAAATCAGTTGCACTTTCAGTCTACCAGATAGTGTAATTGAGTTTTTTCGAGTAAGGTCAACTGATGTGATGGTGCTAAACAAAGTTGGTAGAACAAAGATTGAAGTACTGGAGAAAGAAATCAGAAAAACATGGTCTGCATATATATCTAACATATATCCTCATTTTGGATTTTGCAACAAGGATGGAACAGAGAAGATAGACATGAAACATGGGATTAGCAAGGAGTGTCATATAAAAGAGAATACTACCTACATGAGGCTGCATCTCACACGCCACCATCCTGAGGTAACATTAGACGAGGACAGTAAAGATCAAATTAAGTCAGCGTAGCCTAAAAGACAGCTAACGCTGGACATCCTTACCTTGACAAAACTACTTTCTGTGTAAGAGCATGCATCCATACATACATTGTCATACATTGTAAACCCAGAGTAATTACAAAGTAATTAAACTTAAGTAATGTAAACTTTACTCAAATACCCAAGTTCATCTAAAATTTTCTTCCATTTGAGTTAGTTCAACTTAGCTGAAGTTAATAAAAATAATAAATACTGGCTACATAAAAATATAATTTAATTTTACTTTATTTCAATTATATGTCACGGGTGTACACTAGAAGGGAAACCCTTCTTAACGGGAGGAGCAGCGGGGGGTAATTACGGAAGCAGAAAGATGTAGAACCCAGATAAAATATGCTAATGATAAAATATACACTTTATCATTAGAATAAAAAAATACCCTGATCAGGGGAATGAAATAAACAAAAGACATAAACTAGCCACAAAAAATGTCGCGACCAGCGAGCCAAAGCCACTAAAAGTCCCGTCGGCCGTTATAAGTCCGCCAAAATGTCCACCAAGGTAGTCGGGCTGACAGCGTCCTCCTTCGCCTCCTCCGCCACTCCGCTCCAGCTTCCGCTAAGCACAAGGAGAGCAGCGGCAGTCACCCTTCTTAATTTTACTAGAGCGTCTGTATGAATTTGATCAGATCGAGACTTACCCGTGAGGGCAGAGCCTGTGGAAGGCGTACACTGTGGGCCTTGCTGCCCACCGAAAGTGCGTCTCCACCTCTTGCGGCTCACCGGACCAACTTCTCCAATCGGCAGCGTTCTTTCTCCTCCCGTTCCCTCTGAGCCTGCTTAGCTTGCTCCGGCTCAGTTAAGCTATTACGCTCGCTCTTGTCGTCCATCTCGCTGGGGCTGCCTCTATTCGGCCTCCGGGCTTCTCCCCGTGGCCACCGCCCTGCCACTCTCCATGGCCCTGTGTTTCTCTCTCCCTCTTCATCTGTCCCGCCAGGCCCTTTGGCAGCCAAAAAGGGAGCCCTGATTGGTGCAGTCCTGTCTGGCTGACCGCTCAGGTGTGCTGCATTAGTGCTCAGTAGCGGAAGGAAGGGGTCTTCCCCGGAACAAGTCAAAAATACAGAATAAAAGCATGCAATACTGCAAAGATAAAACACTCCACATGGAAACACAAACACAACAACACATACAAAATGATAAAATAATATCCCAGGTTTTAACATGTCCGTTCCACCCCGTAATATATATCATCATATATTTTATAATATATATGATAATATAACTATATTTGACCTTATTGTTAGTAACTGAGAAATATGAATACTTGCTAAGGGTTATGCAGAGAATGTCTTCATTTAATAGTTTTCAGCAAAATAATGCAACAAGTTCTCACACAAACAAGGTTAAGTTGGCACTGGTGGAGGAACACAAATTAAAAGTCACCTCAGCTCATTAATTAAATTTAAAACTCCAGAGTATTATACATTACTGAGCTGTTATGTTGATTTCTGTCACCCGGTATTGTGAGGTATTTGTAATATGTATGACTGCATGAGGGAATACAGTAATAGAATAATGATGCTGTTGTTTGAAGCTGATTAGTATAAGAATGCACGAACCGTTGCATTTAATTCTACTCAATATGGAAAAAAGATATCTGCTATTATGAACTTAGTAATTGTCTCAAAGCCTGTAAATTTAATGAAGCTATAAGATATCATCTACAGCCTGACAATTAAGCACCATGATAATTAAAAGAACCTTGATAAAGATACACAAAGCTGAGCTACAGCCAAATACTTTCACAGGTGCTGAAGCCAACCGAACATGAGGAATTAGATCATAACCATGAATATATACTACCTACAGGCCATCAGCTGAGCTAGAATAATAAGCTGCCCACAGGAGGGTAGATGCCAGTGATGGCAAGACATGAAAACCTCTCACAATGCACCGAGGTCTCAACCTGAAGTCAAGCATCCTGAGGCTCAATGAGCAAAGAAAAGATGGAGGGCGAGGATTAATAAGTGTCAGAGCCACAAGTCAGTGTGAAACACAGAGCATTTGCAAATACATCAGGAAGATGGCCCCCAGAGATGAGCTGCTCCAAGAATACCTCACACAGCTTAAAGAGAGATGGTGAAAAAGAAGGAAAAGGAGCTGCCATAAATGACCAAGCCCCCTGCATAAGATGTATTATTGACAGATAGAGGAAGTGGCTGACATCAAGAAATCCTATCAGTATCTAGAAAAGGCTGGTTTATTCCTACCATCTACCAAAGCGGACAGGACCCAAGTTGCAGAGGTTGTACAAAGATTTCCCAGAGACTATCCACCACATAGTAGCAGGATGTGCGTGGACCGCATACACTGAGGCACAATGTAGTTGCTGGGATAGTGTACAGGAACATCTGTGCCACGACTACAAGTCCCCATTATAAGTCCCCATTACAAGTCCTGTACAGTATCCAGTACGATGCCTAAGTAAGCTTATTATTATATCAGAAAAACAAGTTGAAGCTAACATTTGCATAGATACATTACAAGAAAAACTAGCACGCAGTAACCGGGCGAGGTATTACACGACGTAGCGCTCTCTATTTCTAAAGCTGAGCATAATAAAAAATCCTGTCACACCTTTCCTACAGAACTATATTAGTGCATTTTTAGATTGCACTTCACAGTCTTGTTGGATTTATTCAAACTGTATGCCTATCCAGACACAAACAAAGCACATCACCAAAAAGAGAGGAAGAGAAAAAAAAATCAAGGGTATCATATTGTCCTTGCATGTAGCATGCTATATTTAATATTTTGTCCTGCTAGAATAATCGTCTACGAATCTGGATAAATATTTCTTATTTAAAAGGTAAGGTACTCACAGAGATCTTCCTCCTTTTTCTTTGTTTGGAGCAGTTAAATTCAAAAACTCCATTTAGGATCAAGGGTCTGCTTTCAAAAGTCCAGAATTTCTTTACTGCAATGACAGAGCGGCACTGTGACCAGTTAATATAGCGAGACACAAATTGTATGCTATTGCATATTAAATCTAATGGCTGTTAATTGCAGTTCATTTTGTTCTCCTTGGGAAAAAATATATATTTCAACAGGATCCAGTGTTATGGTGGAACTAAATGGATAATATTAAGGACTCTCCAGTGTTGTAACTGTTTGATATAATCTGCCACTGTGGTTGAGACAATCTTTTGATTGAAAGGATTATGGGTAACTGTTACTTCATTGTGAGGCCAACTGTATGCGATTAAGCTTGTATAAGGTTACATTTAGTCTACTAGGGCAGAGGTTAATTGCATTCAAAGTACCACAGTGATGTACTTACTTAATTAAAATACAGTAGATCAGGCATGAAATAACAATATAACAAGAGGGAAACATAGGCAATAGCAACATTTTAGCCATAATCAGAGTTGTCATCAGCATTTCTCAGCATTTGTATTTCTCTCAATGAGGGAAATAACTAAAATATGAATGGTGCATTTAATATTAACAAAGTTGGCTGTCCTCATGCACCAGTGTTCATGAGGAGAACAATTACTTATCAAGTCAAACAGAAGGTTACGTTAAAGCTGACCAATCAACAAGCTCCTGAGTTAGACGATGCAGAAAATGTAACTGCAAAGTGAATTATGAATGCCATGACCACAGGCACTGCTTGGGACCACAGGCCAGTACAGTCTCCCAAGGGTTGACCAACTGCAGCTGTGGCAGTAAGCAAATTTTGAAGTAACAATGGGAGAGACCTGATCTCACTAAGTTGACCCTACATGACTCCACTCACTCAAAGTGGCATCCATGATTCTATTTAAACAAGCTAATGACAACAAACTCAGTGAAAATCTGTAATTCCTGAGTCACAAAAGAAAGAATAAAAACGAGCAAGTAGAGAAAAAAGCAGTGGTGAATGAAGCAGCTAATGATTAAATATAAACCTAAATAGTCTAGTCTAGCCTTAACTGTGGGAGAGAGATACTTGCAATGCAGCGTAGTGTACTTTTTGTATTGAAAAGGAAAACACCTGCTCACACATAAAGCAGGAAATACTTTCTCCCTGTGAATGTTTTTAGGTAGTGGGGTGGCTCCTGAACAATCAATTATATGGAGCATTAGCTCCATCGATTCATCTTTCATGTTTAAGGTTCATATCATTTCTCGACTGGCCAATAAGTTAGCTTGACATTTAGTTTGTGTATTAATCACCTTCAGTGGATGTTGTATTCGATTTAACCTTGGTTGTGAGGAGAACAGAGGCATCTCTTGTGTGTTGTTCAATGACAGACAGACGTAAGAAAGGGTCCTAACCCTAACTGACCTGCATTTGGGTGAACGCTTCTGGGTGCTGTGAGTCCATTGTACAGATTGATATGCTTAAAACCTGGAACGTTGTTCTTCTTTGATGCCTGTATTTAGGTTTTACATGAAACACACAATAACTTAAATACCATACAATGCTGTGGCAGTTTTAAGCTGAAAGTAAATTCTTCAATCTGAAATCACACAGACAGTCTCTGTATTTATTTGGTTAAATAGAGCTTACTTGTCAGGTAGCGATGAGAGCACGGTGGTTCTGTGCAAACTGAATCCAGAACAGAAACAACCACATTATGCTGCTAACACAACTTCAGCTCTTTGTAAGCACCTGCACAGACAACATGCTAACGCTAAGCTAGCCAAAAACCCAGAGTGCCGTAAAAGGTGAATCAATGCTGTCACCTGCCCATCAGCCACAGTGTGAACTTCAACAGGTAACAATCTGATGAGCAGTCAGGCTGCAGCCTCTGTTTCAACCTG
Organism: Pelvicachromis taeniatus; assembly: GCA_015108175.1. Lineage (NCBI taxonomy): Eukaryota > Metazoa > Chordata > Actinopteri > Cichliformes > Cichlidae > Pelvicachromis > Pelvicachromis taeniatus. Next base: position 5,584 of record VURO01044284.1, on the reverse strand, counting down.
TTCATGTTTGTACTGCAGAATCATTGTGGCAGTCACTTTGCTTTATGCTTTGCCCTCATTAGGATAGAGATTTGTGTGGGTGTGTAGGACAGAAGCCTGTAGGTTGTTAAATGGTAATTATGAGATGATGCATTTCATGTCATTTTACAGAGTAATATGAAAGTAATGTAATATAGAGTAGTAACATGGAGTACTAAAACTAATTTCTTTCTCCTTGGTGTAATAAAGTAACGTACTGCATCACTTTAAAGAAAAGTCATTAAATTCGTATTATTTCCCAACTGTACGCAACTCTCCCATTTTCAGTGTGTACGCTCAAGGAATGATAACCAAATCATTTCCACACTTTTCTCCAGCAGAAATGTTTTTATGTTTGTTTTTGTTTTTTTACTATGGTTTAGTAAAAAGATGGAAAAGATGGTATGGATCAAAATCCTGTATTTACCACAAAATTCAAAGCTGTCAATGAAAGCTGAGAACATTTAAACTAACACAAAACATCGTCATGTGTTTGTCATCTTTCCACACACTCATCAATGTCCATAATTAAAGATGCAACACTTTAAAGGGGGTCAAATTATCCTTTAAACATGAACATGACCAAAGTGTCTAAAGGTCCAGACATGGTGGGTCCTGTTCCAGACCCCCTACTACCCTGAAAACAAAAACACTGATGACATACAGGAAGCCTCAGTGAGCCTCAATGTGCCACTCAGCTAAACAACTGACTCTGCCTCACCTTTAAGAAAAAAACAAACATCCTGAAATGACTAGTTTATAACTGATGCTGAGTAGTGTTTATAAGTGATTAATCAATGAGTTTTAGAACATGAAAACATAATTATTGAAAAGTGTTATACATTAGCTTATTCATCATGAATAAAGTGTTGTAAACTATTAACACATTATGAGAAATACTTTGTAGATGTTATACAGCTAGTTAAGTAACCATTAAATAATGCTTAACAGATGATTAACTAATGCTTCATAGTGTGTAGTTATTATAAAGTGTTACCAAAAAGATTAAGATTAAGTTTCTCAGATGTTGATGATGTCAGCTATAGGTACATTCAAGTGCCACCATGTACTACATGAGGCATATACAGATGCTGGTCATAAAATTAGAATATCATCATAAAGTTGATTTATTTCACTAATTCCATTTTAAAAACTGAAACGGGTATAATGTATACATTCATTCCACACAGACTGATATATTTCACGTCTTTATTTATTTTAATTTTGATGATTATAACTAACAACTAATGAAAACCCCAATTTCAGGCTACGTCCACACGCACATGGATATTTTTGAAAACAGAGATTTTCCGTTTTTGTTTTTTGAAAAAATCCCATCCACACGTGCAGTTTTTAAGAATATCTCCGCCCACAAATAAATGCAAAAAACACAGTCAAACACTGTCAGAAACACGCCAAATCCTAACCGTGTAGAAATGTTGGCCAATCAGAAGTCTAGAAGCCTGGGAGGGAAAGAGAAAACAGGGTTTTATGCAACACTTCTCAAAAGTTTGTGTTTTTCTGGGAAGTGTTTCCTGTGTTTCCTGAGGTCCAATGTCAGCTCAGCCGTATATCAGGACGTTTTAGAGCACTTCATGCTTCCTGCTGCTGACCAACTTTATGGAGATGCAGATTTCATTTTCCAACAGGACCTGGCACCTGCACACAGTGCCAAAGCTACCAGTACCTGGTTCAAGGACCATGGTATCCCTGTTCTTAATTGGCCAGCAAACTCACCTGACATTAACCCCACAGAAAATCTGTGGGGTATTGTGAAGAAGAAGATGTGATATGCCAGAGCCAACAATGCAGAAGAGCTGAAGGTCTTATTGGTCTTGTTTGGTCTTATTCTAATATTCTGATATACTGAATTTTTACTGAGTTTTCATTAGTTGTCAGTTATAATCATCAAAATTAAAAGAAATAAACACTTGAAATATATCAGTCTGTGTGAATGTTTACATTATACCCGTTTCACTTTTTGAATGGAATTAGTGAAATAAATCAACTTTATGATGATATTCTAATTATATGACCAGCACCTGTATATGTAAGTATATGAACAGGAGTTTTTGTAGCACAGCCAATACTCACTGTAGACAGAATCTGTGGTGGTGATCTGTCTTTCCATTTGTCTTTCATAATCAGCAGGTGTTGTTGTTGTTGCACAGCTCCATCTGTGAGAAGCTCCTTTTGATACAGAGGTTGACTCCCTCATTCTGTGTCTGTGTCTGTGTGTGTGTGTGTGGGTGTGTGTGCATATGCAAGGGTATTTGTGTTTGTGTAGCAGGACTATTGATCGTCATCTGTATGCTCCTTCACGCTCCTGCATCACGTCCTGCACTGTCTATATCTCCCCATTGACGATCTCCCATGCAGGTTTGACACGGCTACAATTTGCTGCAGGATTTTCATCCATCAGCAGCAGTGTGAGGCTCGTTACATAATGTTGAGTTTTAGGCATAGCACAACTTACTTGTCAGGTAGGACATACTTGTCTTCATCCAAGACATCCAAGACTCTATAGTCTCACAAAGACTATAGAGTCTTTGTGAGAAACCAAAATATGGACATGGACAAGTCCATTCTTTGTCTTCTTTATCCATCTCCCCTCCACTCTCATCTTCAGATGAATCAGAAATAGACTCCAGGTCTGTTTCTACCTCTGAGACCTCCTGCATGTCATCCTTAGCGTCTTCAGAGGAGGATGAGGAACCAGCACTTCAGAGTGCATGATCATTTCCCATCATTTCCATAGCCTGCTGTGTTGTCAAATCTTGCCATCCCCAAAGTGACTGCTCCTCCACTCTTGCTCCTACAGAGACGTAGGTGAGTGTGGCCTGGAGAGTGTGGTCTTGTAATAGAAAAGACTAAGTGCAATGAAAATAATCAATATCAATTCACCACTATTTTCAAACTGAAGTCAGCTGATTGTAGTGTGAGTTCAAGTGGAACCCATAAGCAGAATTGATTGAGAAGAAGACTAACAGTTTCAAGGAACTGAATTATTGGGATCTGGTTTGCTACAAGAACCAGTTCTCGATTGTAATCCATAGCTTTAAGTGACTTTGAATGTGGCATGGTTATTGGTACCAGAGATCTGGTGTAATGTTCTGAATTGTCAGAATTTCAGAAATTGCTGAATCTACTGGGATTTTTCTGCACAACTATGACTAGTGTTTATAGAGAATGATCTGAAAGGTCAAAGGTCAGAGAATGGAGAAACAGAAAGGCAACAGAAACTCAAGTAATCACTTTGTGGGTTTGTTATGGAAGTTGTTGTTATCAGGTTCCAGAGCTCATCAGAAACAACTTTTGTGAAGGTTGCAAATGACCTTCTTATGATCTGTGACAGTGGACTCAGTGCATGTCCTGCTGGACCTCAGTGACCAGACTTTGTATTCAAAAGGGTCTCCATGTAACAATCTGCCAGAGGGTGTGAGGAGTCATAGCCCCGCCCCGAGGGGCAACCGCGCCATCTTTACAGAAGAAGCTGAGGAGAGCCCCAGATGAGGGGTCACCCAGCAGCCACGGAGCAGAAGCCAGAGGGGGCTTGACGCTCGTTCTTATACATGTAACACATTTATTACCTACCTGAGTGTTTCTCCACTGGTCATTTGACATGACGAATAATCCAGCTCAAGAAGCTATAGATTCTAAACCGGCATTCAATTTTACTCTGAAAGGACCTGGATGTGTGACCCAAAAAACTGAATTGTAGAACTGAAACTGAAATTATTCGACAGCTATTTTTTTACAGGATAAAATACAGTTTGAGGTCAAATTTATTCATTTTCAAAGTATAAAATTCAATTTAAATAGACTAATTCAAATTCAGTTTTAAAAAGCATTTATTCAAGTTACAATTTGGATTCAATCTGAGAAATTCAAATTCAGTTTCTGATGGCACAACTTTCTGCCCATACCCCTCCCCCTTCAAACACCTTTGATGCTTACTCCCACCCATCGCTGTCAGGCGGATCTGTGTCCAGTGCCGGAAAGATGGTGGGTTGGGGATGGGGCTGTTGTCTACGTTAGCTAACTCCTTACTCAATACTCCCCACCCCCCTAACCGCCACACCCGTTGCAAGTCATTTTTTATATGCTCTGTTCTCGCCGGGCTAGAGTGAGCCTCGACCTCCCGGTCAGCTATGGACAGACGTCTCCGAAAATGTCAGAGCACTTTTGCGAATATGTGATGTATTGATACATCGAGCAGATATTTGAAGTTTACACAGCTACATTCTCGCCTGAAAATTTGTTAAAAGTTTATTTTGTGACCCAGAAAGAGTCAGATTTAAAAGTTTTTCGCCACGCTTCTCCGCCATTGCCGCGATTGAGTTTTGGATGAAATGCATCACGGGATATTTGGCTCCACCAAGTCCACACGAGTCACCACCGATGCATGCTCGATAAAATGGGCGGAGCGAGAACACATCTGGGAATTTTTTGCGTTCTCGGCTTGATGCGTACTTTGAATTGGAACAGTACTTTGTCTCCGACTGATGACGTAAAACGTGTCCGCAAGAACGCAAATACACACAAGTCCATGTGCTTTTCTGTGCTGTGGTGTTCTTTTCTGTTCGCAAACTGCTCTCCTCGGTCTGGGTGGAGTTTTTTTTCTCCTCCTCTCAGTACATGAGGACGTACTGTGTTTTGTCATTGTTTTTCTTACCATCCTACCTGCTTCTGACCTGTCTTCCCAATGTATGTGCAATGTATGTATGGTTGGAAGGGGACAAATTTTCACTGCAGCCAACATGTATGTGTAACATTGCATGTGACAAATAAAGGCGTGATTGATTGATTGTAGTTCATCCTTTGTCTCTCCATTTATTTGAAAGTCCCTTGTCTCATGAGCTTGGTGTTCAGCACGATATAGCCCTGCTGGTGAAAGATGGATACTGCCTCCAGGATCCAACATCGAAAATGGCTCGAGAAGTGGAAAAAGTTGGACTTCGCTTCAGTGTTGAGAAATCAAAATTAATGCACATCAGCAACCAGGCCGTATGCCTAAGATCAAGATCGATAGGCAAGAACTTGAGGTGGTTGAGAGGATCACATACCTCGGCAGTGTCATTGGCTGAAATGCAGACTGATCTCAAAACCTGTACTGTTTTTCCAATACAGGACGCAGAAGGTTGCCTTTCGCGTTCCTGTGGGACGCATCGGGATGTGACAAATCGTCGGTATCGTACGCGATGGGAATGAGAACGGTCTCGGTTTTTCTGACCCGTGAAATGATCTCTGCACCTGACCACCTTAGCTCTACAACCTACATCACTTCATATGACACCATGTTATTTAACCACCCACATTGCGCTAATCTTTTTGCTAACAATAGAATTAGTTATTAAATACTTGATTACACATAATCCCTGTCTGATAACATTGTAATTATGGGGAACAGATGACATTTTAATTACTAAATACTACGTAATAATCATACCTCTGTGGCGGCCCACTAGGGGGCTACACTCACACCCAGGTTGAGAGGAGGAGTTTGTGATGCTTTTGGCGCGATGTGTTCAGTTCGTGTGTGGAGACGAATAAAGGTGGAGTGAGA
>VURO01044283.1:0-15199 GCA_015108175.1 Pelvicachromis taeniatus | reverse complement strand
ACACACACACACACACACACACACACACACACACACACACACACACAAACAAACAAACACACACAAATAAACAAACAAACACACCAGCACGTGAAACTCTAAAATGTCTACAGAAATTATTCATGAAGCTTCAGTCTAAGGTTTTTTCAGAGAGGCTTCATGGAAAATGAGCAAGAGACAAATACACAGAAAGAAAGAAACAGATGAACAAAACATTCAAAAAAAAAAGGAAAAAATACATCCATTCCTGGACTGTTACCGCTACTGTCATTCAAATTTAAACATACCGTAGTAATTCCACTGCACGTGATGCCAGGCAGCAGATTTTGGGGCTCTGAAAGCTACCACAAATGAGGAAACACAAACGCTAAATATGGACCCAACAACCATAATATAGCAGATCAACACAAACCTGGCAACCCAGATAAAGCACTTTTTGCTGCCATTCTTCAGTCTGTGTGGATGCTTGAGAAGGAGGTTCCTTATTTGAATGAAGCTAAATTTTCAAGGATTAAACATATAACATTAAACATCTCAGACCAAACAAAATGTAATATTTTCTTACAGAAAAATAAATGTCAGTGAATGTCGCAGTCAGAAGGAAAACCAGTCGGACCACACACATCTGTGCTTCTTGATTTTTACTTGTCCCTTTACTTGACCCCTTAAATGTGCACCTTGCTTTATATAAGTATTGTTAGAAGGCAATAAACATCAATTCTAGTAATAAATAAGAATGATTAGACTCTGATGCTGCTGCATAGTAGAGCAGAGTACAACAGTAGGAAAAGTAGGACAGAACACCCCAGAGTTTAGATGCTAGTGATGGCAGAGGTGAAGCAGCCAGGATGAGGCGGAGTTGGGGAGGGAAGAATCTGAAAGGCAGATGACAGAAGAACACTGAGACTTAAAGCACGTGGAAAAGAGCCTGATTGGCTCACAGAAGGCGGGAAAGAAAGTGACTGGGCCAGAGTGATAATGACTGGTTTAAGTCTGACAGTGTGGGAAAGCAGAAGTGATATAAAGACAAGCAACCTGAACAGGGGACGCACACTTACAATAAAATAACTATCTCTAATTTTTATGGTAGTTTCTAGGATGGGCTACATGACCATCAGCAAGAAGCTTGGTGAGAAGGTGACAACTGCTAGTGAGATTATTATGAAATGGAAGAAATATAAACTTAATCGTCAATCGCTCTTGGTCTGGAGCTCCATGCAAAACCTAGCCTCATGGGTTTAAGGTTAAAAGTGAGAGAGGAGGTGGATCAGCCTAAAACTACACAGGAGGAGCTTGTTAATGATCTGAAGGCAGCTGGGACCACAGTCACCAATAACATCATAGATATCACGCAAGGTACCCCTGCTTAAGAAAGACCGTGTACAGACGTGTCTTAAATCTGCCACTGAACATGTCTAAATGATTAAAGAGAAGATTCTGTAGAAATCTTAAATTGAGCTCTTTGTCATCATCTCGACCTGCCGTGTATGGAGGAGGAGAAATGTTGAATACAACCTGAAGAACACCACCCCCACAGTCAAGCATGGAGGTGGAAACATGGTGCTTTCGGGCGGTTTTTCTGCTAAGGGTACAGGATGAGTTCAGTGTAATGAAGTGCCAATGGACCGTAAAATCTTGGATCACAGCCTTCTTCCTCCACGAGTGTCCCCACCAAGGAAGTCATGTTTTGATCAAATACTTATTTCAATTAATGAAATGCAAATCAATCTGCAGCATGTGAAGTCAGATTACTCATCTTTATCAGGGCAGTCCTTATGTGAAAGGGGAAGCGTTCCATTTTGTAAACCATGTTGAAGTTAATCAAGTAAATCAGATAGACAGACATAAGAACAGAGAGTCGCATCCAAGGAGAGACAGGAGGAAGTGACAATAAGAAATTGGACAGATGTTGCGTACCGAGTCAGCAGATGGTGAAGAGAAACATGAGAGAGGGAGAGAAGGAGTGAGCCATGGCCATAAAGAAAAAGATGTGAACAAGGAATGAAATAAGAAAGGGTGCAGTGGGGCGATAGAAGAAAAATATACTAGAAAAACCGATGAAGAAGAAAAAGAAACACGCTGCATGCAAAGTAACCCACATGTATTCACACACTGGCTCACATAGACTGGTAAATTCACACTTCAGATCATGGAGCAGTTCAAAAGCATAATCAGAATTAATAATAAATAATAAGTGAGTGACATGCCTCCGGTGTTCCAGTGTGTGCCCCACTTTGAAGCCAACAGTCTCACACATAATGTACAGACAGCCTAACCCAACTGTCTTCCTCTCCTGATGTGCATCTATGCACTGAATTCTAATTGCCCCCTTTACCAGCCAATTAAATGGCAGTATCAGTCACCGTGACAGCTCATTAGCAAATCAGCATTCAGCTTTCAGGCAATGTCTTCTCAGTGTGTGTATGTGTGTGTGTGTGTGTCAATGTGTTTGTGTGTGAATTTGCCCAGCATAAAATAGCTGATCGCTGACCTGACCACGTGTGTGTCTGGGAGTGCTGCTTTTAGCAGGAAATTGAAAAAGTTTTTCTCTTTTTTTCCCCCCTTTCCTCTGGGACTGTGCATGCAGATAGACAAGAGGACTGTGAGTTCTGATTCACTGTGTTTTATAGCTGCAGTCGCTCCTGAATCCATTTTCATTTGTTTGGAGGAAAGATTAGCCGCACGCCTGGCAAAACATCGTCAGGCAACGCAGGGAGGCGGGTTTGACACCTTGCCAGAGAGGAAAACGACCCAGCAAGCATGCTGGGAGTAATGACTAAGAACAATGGCGTGGTGCCTCATAACCAAGGGAGTTCAATTATGGTCTCTACTGCTTCAGCTATGACTGTACTTTATGTTGGAGTCAAGTTGGATGTTTCTGCTACTCATTGTAAAATTGCATTACAAAAAAACAAAAACAACAACAACAAAAAAAACAAACCCAAAAAAGAAAAACATCAACACCCCAATTGAAAAGAAATGAACATTTTATTTTTCATGATTGTGCCTTTTGTCTGTGGATACACCAGTTTGAAAGTCATTACACAGCACCAGTTATACTTTTCTGTCACGCACTGACAGTGAAACTAACACACAAAAAAAGAAAAACACAAACTTGATACGAAAACTCACTTCAACTTTCAAACTAATGCGATCTCTTCATAAACAGATATAAACACAATTCTTGTTTTGCTCCTGGCTGGTAAAACAAGCTACCAAGCAAACGCTCCCTGATACGTTAAGTAACACTGTGACACTGTGCAGTCACAATCAGCTCGAGCACCTGGAACACAAACAGCAACTTATATTGGTTTTCAGTACGCACATTGAATATTAATGTTTGAATAACTGTGCTGGAGTTTTGGAAACTTCTTGAAAATCCCCATAAGACTTGTTTATATTATAGCCTTAGTGTCTTCATTTTTCATTATCATTTGCCACTAAAACCAGCCAAACAAAAGGTACATAATGGGAGAAAAGAAGGGCGTAATTTCTTACTTTGACTGTATAATGTAGCAGGAAGCATTGGTTTGATAGTGATAAGAATGTATCACATCAACTCAACTGAAGTCAAGTCAGTCTTATTTTTTGCCCGTTATTGCCCGTAAATGCTCAAACATACTCAAAACAGGAGGAAAAAACTATTAAAAAGAGCCTTTCTATTCATAAAGCATTAAATATGAACTCCAATACCACACTGAAATAAGGCTTCGCCTACTGCTCAGAGACCTCCAGTATTCCCTCACCACTTGCCGTGTGGTTTCTTGAGGCTGTCACTAGGTGGAAAAGGTTAGAGAGAAGGTGCTGCATTAAAAACTTTGTGATTTCTGTGGTCACTAGAAGATTTGCCCATAGTCTGCATGAAAGACACTAACATGTCTACAAACACTGGCCAACTACTCACAGAGCACTAGTTGGGGTAGAAACCAGAAATGGAGAGTGTTCACCTTCAAAGTAAAAGTCATGTGTTACGGTGGCAAAAAACACATAAACTCAGCTTTTGTGAGTTTGACCAGCAACCTCACATTTCCGCTAGTAATAGTTAGTGGTAGTTATAATACAATGGATTCACAAATGATGCACTGCATGTTTCCTGTTCACTCTCGATGTGCTTACACACCACTCTGCATTTAGTCATTAGGTCTCTTCCACAGTGAGTTTTTTGTCTTGCCCTCCCTCCCGCACCCCCATCTAATCACAGCAGATATCTACCCCTTCCTGATCCTGGTTCTGTTAGAGGTGTCGTCCTGTTAAAAGGGAGTTTTTCCTTCCTACTGTCACCAAGTGCTTGTTCAAAGGGGGTCTTTTGATTATCTATGTATTAAACTGAGGTTTCTACCTTACAAAACTAAAGTCTCTTGAGGGGATTGTTATTGTGATTTGGTGCTATATAAATAAAATTTAATTGAACTGAATTGGAGACTGGTCTGGCCATCAAATTCAGTTGAGTTTGACACTGCTGGTTGCTTCTAGCATTTTTCTACAGAACCTGGTATTGGGTTTGTCTTTACTGGAGTTGTGTCGTCAAATGTAGTCATACAGTAGGTAACTTAAGTATTCATGCACATGCTTCTTAAGCTTTTTTTAATTATTAAACAGACACAAGTCTTTTGCACAGACAATGCAAACAGAAGACTCAAATGCCCATCTGAGGCCCAGAAATGCTGCATCTGCCAATCATGTCTAGGAAATTAATGAAACTTTCAACACTTCAAATCTTGGTTGCCTAAAATAGCTCCACCCACATCACTACAGTACACCACGTCTAACAAAATGCTGCCTGTTCTGGATTTGTAAGCCACAATTATAAGCACAAGTTAATTTGCATTGTGTGCCCGCGTCCCTGCCTGCTCAGCTGTGAGGCCACCCACTCAGAGGCTGTGAGGCTAATCCCAATCTCAAAAGACGTGTCTTTCTTTCAAAATAAAATGCCTTCACATTTGATTTGAAAGTCACAATGACAGTCATTTTTAATCTGGAAAAATATAAAAATCCAGCCACAATGTGTGGCTGAATTTTTATTTTATATATATATATAACACATTGATCCAATTCATGCATACTCAAGTGGCTGTGGAATGGGACAGAGAGGGTCATTAAGACCAGGTACAAACTCCCAGTGTACATAAAAATTTTACCAGCTAGCTGTTTTCCCTGTAAGTATTCCACTTGTTCCTCTCTCAGTTTGGCCTAGTTGTCTGTTCGATTGTTCTCATCATACTCTACACCTTCTTCAGACTGTTTTTGTCACAGATTGTTCTCTCCGGTCCTGGTAGGTGTTGTTCCATCCTCCATTCTCCTTTTCGGCTCCCTCTGGACAGACTTAACTTCCTCTCTTCCCCAAAGCCCCGAGAACTCTCTTCTTCCTATTTATAAGGGATTTGATGGCTTTTGTCGTCCAGCGTGTGTCCTTTGGAAAGCACATTTATTGCTATCTTAAGTGTCCACGCAGACACCAAGTTAATCTCTAATGCCGTGGGAGAGTCCTTTGATGTCCCACAGAGCAGGTTTGGCTCTGTGCATTCATTAGCAGTCCTGCAGCCCATCAAACACTCCTGAGCCCACACACTTACAGTCTTGATAGGAGCGGGCTTCTGCTTGACAGCAAGGAAGGATCAGGATCAGTCTGTCTGCTGCTTGGTGTCAGGCAGGTACTGTGCAGCTTCCTACAGCTTATTCAAACTTCATCCAGCTCTTTATTCAAGCACGTGTTGTTGACAAATGTTAACACAATGCTTACACCACGTGGTGCATTCCACATACAGGCCATATGTTTATAGCAGTCAAGTGAAATGACATTCAGAGGGCTGAGACAGGGGCTGCCATGGCCGGCTCAGAGTGCCCTGAGCTTGCCTGCGGCCAACCTGATTTATTTTCTTTTTTCCCTTTTTTCTTTTCTTTATATATATATATTTCTCTGCAAATCAGATATCCCACACTACAGACCTCCCACTGATGGAGACCAGCTGAGTCTGACTCACTCACAGTGCTCCTGGGCTCGCTGGTCACTGTGTTTTTAGCCTTTACAGACACTAGTTTGTCAGGATAACAATAAACACGCAGCACCTCTCTCTGCTGTCCTCTCCATTTGCAGTCAAGGGGACTACAGAGAAGCAAGCGCACTGCTGATGCATAAGGAATACTTGAAGAGCACTCAGTGTGCATCTGTGTGCATGTGTGAGGCAGTTCAGCAGTAGTTTCTATGTTTAACTAATTTGCCACAGGTAATGCATCAGAACCTCAATTTTATCTGTTGTTTATTGTACTTGAACACCCCCCACCTCTATCATTTCCCCATGTTTTTCTCCTTTATTGTTCTTGTAAACCTACCAGACCTCCTCTTTTTCATCGTCCACTGCATGTGGATTCGCCTGAATGATTTCAATTTGTGTTGTCTCCATTGGGTTTGTAATGTCAAATGCCAGAAATGACACGAGAGACAAAAGTGTCTTTGTGGTTGATCACAGAATACGTGTGTTTTCGCCGCCGCCCTCCACGATTACGGAAAGCGTGTGATGTTTGAAAAAACGGATCCCTGCAGTAAAGATCAGAGCTGCGGAGCTCAGGGATGTTGTCTGAATGTCTGACTGTTTATTCTGGCCAGCAGGCTCCAAGGACTCACACAAGTACAAAATGGCTACACTTGTTAGCAGCATCATTCGGCTGTAAGTAACATTCTATAGCTAGTCATCTGCAACTGTTTGCTATTTTGCTTTTTTCCACTCAGGCAATTTCTCATTTCCCAGAATCCTCCTCTTCCTCCTTCAGTCTCTCTCCCTGTTGGTTCTGTCCATCTCCACATCCTCAGGCTCAAGCATCTCTCTTGCTAATAAAAAAACATAAGCTGTGGTGTTTGAATGAGTGTGTCTTTGTGTGAGTATGTTTGTGTAGATTCTGGAAAACATAGATTTAATCATTTTCAGCTCCAAGTACCAACTCAAGTTTTAAGCCCAATGATTTGACTTTAAACTTGACATCTTTAATATGTCCTCCCTAAAGTTGACTTCTTGAGCCTCTAAGAAAAGCTGGAACATTGCCGAAGACATCAAGTTTGTACTTTTATTCTTTTCATTCTTATATTTAGTTTCACTCTCAGTAGCCTGAGCTAACCTCACACCAGTGTTGGGCAGGAAAATGTGATGTGATTTCATTTTCCAGTACCAAGCATACACGCTTTGTAAGGGTCAACTTGTTCACTCGATCTCGAGTTAGATAAAGGACTGATCTTGCTGTTCAGTGGACAGATGTGGCCAGATGTGCTTGACTGGAAAGTCTGTGATGGGTGAAGGGAGTACACTGTAAAAAAAGAAAGAAAATGGATACATTATCCCTTTTTTTAAACTGAGGTTTCCAAAAATTGTACTATTTAGTGTGTGGTTAAAAATATATATTTAAATTAATAAGGAAAATTCCTTCATTTTAAAACCATACGCTATTTTACTTTTAACTGTGAAGCATGTGATGATTATGAACTCTGTGTTTTGAAATGTATGTACGTGGCTGGTTTGCTGTGAGTAGTCTGCTGGTAACAGAAGATTTCTGGAGAACTTTGTGGAGCCTCTGAGGCTAAAAAGAAACCTGCTGGTGAAAAGGTCATTAAATGTTTCTAAACTGTAGGGATGGCAGCATGTCTGGTTTTTGATTTCATACTTATTAAATACAAAAGATGCAACGTAGGTGTGAATTATTGGATGTCTGCTGCTGAGCAGCCCGAAAGCAATGTAATAACTTTTTTTCATTGGTGATAAGGAATACATATTCAGTATAAGTAACTGGCCCAATACAGAAAAGAGAAAAAGAAAGATGAACATCAGTCTCTATGTTCTAGTTTACAGGCCTACAAAAGCTCCCTTGAGTACTTAAAATAGCAGAAACTAGAATAAAGGGTTTATATAGCATACTGAATATTCAACAAGATGCATAAAGCCAAGACTCCAAAGCTATGCTCAAGCGTGAGAGACTGAATGATTAGATTTGGACTTTTCTTTAATGACATCAAATCACCATGACTCAAAAAGACTTGAACATTTGAGTTCTTTGTCCTTTTGACAAAACAGAGATAATCTTGTAATTTTTGCTTATGATTAATACAACATGAATCAAATGATGCAATCTGTAATTACAGATTACATGCCCCAAAATGTAGTTTGTAATGAATTCTGTTAAGTTACTCAATGTGAGTAACGTATTCTGAATACTTTAGATTATTTAATATATTATCAAGTTTGTTACAACTATGTGAATATACTATTGCTGTGTGTTTTTTTTATTATTACTGATGGCTACTCGCCACCGAGCTAACATTGTTAGCTGGCGTTAGCTGAGGTTAGTTCATAGACTGCTTTCAGAACTGCACATGATTGTTTGCAGCTAGCAGGTTGTTAATGCTATCCATCAAGTCTAACTAGGAACTAATAATAATCAGCTAAAGTCAGCTGACAATGTTAGCTCGGTGTATCACACAGCAGTAGTACATCAAAGATACTGAAGTGGCACATAGTTTTAAAAAAAAGAACAGTGTGATGTTGGCTTTCAGCCCCGACGGCGCGTACATGGAGACGACGTTGGGGCTGAAAGCCAACAGATCACTGATTCTGATGCGTCGAGTCCGCGTTTAATGTTTACGTCTTTTTTGTGCTAGATTCTGAGGCTGGAGGTTTTGTCTCTCTCCAACCAAAATTGACTGAACCAGCAGCAAAAGAAGATCCAAACTACCCTTCACATAAACATCGTCATGAATTCCCTCTTACTTTTGTGGTTTTGCTACCACCACGATAAAATCCCACTTCCTGCAGAGCTCTCGCTCTCTCTCTCACTCTCTCAGTGTACTTCAAGAACAGTTTCCCATCTAAAAATCTCTGTTTTCTGCATTATTCATTTGCTTATTACGCATCAATCAACGCATCGTTGTTTACAGTGCTGTCGGCTGCTGTTTTTTTTTTATTGAAATTACTTCCAACAAGATAGTCTTTCTGCTGTTCAATACTGAAGTAATTTAAACTTTTAAAATTATGCCAAATTGCATAATGCTTAGCTGTGTCTCTAATAAAACCTCTGTAACTTTGCTCTGCGTCACTTCAGCAGCATCAGGTAATGTTCATTTGTTGATTCATGGTTTTCTTCTGTATTTGTTCTACTGCAGAATATTCTTAAGGTTATCTGCTATAAAAAAGCCAGGCCAGTGTTTTATCCTCAGTTAATTTGACCCAAGGCATCTGCTGTGATGCTTACACCTCTGATGAAGTCTCACAAGTGTCAGCTTTCTTTATATAGATATAAAAATATGGATATGTACTAATAAATGATCAGAATTATAATTTTTCTGACTGTCTGAGGCAAAATTTCCCTGACTCAAATAGAATTGAATTGCACCGTGGATCGAATCGGGACCTTGTGAATCGGAATCGAATTGATTCTAGAAATCAGTGACGATACCCAGCCCCACTGAAATGGATATATGTTGCCAATTTTTATGTGCAACATCTAAATATAGAGCAGGTCTATGAAAAGATAAAACTCATTCTGGTTCTAAGACTGATTTAGGAATGATGGTGCTGTATAGCAGGCAACCAGTAAATTATGTGAGCTTTAGTTGACAAAAAGCATCTTGACAGAAGAATAGACCTCTGTATGCGTAACGCATAACATTCTGTCAATTTGCATTAAATTATCCTGCAAAATGTAGATAATCAAATTATTGAGCTCACAATATCATGTTATGAAATTTAAATCTAATTTGTAATTCCGCAATGACACTTATCATTATTAAAGGTGCTGTAGGGGAATTGTATGACACTTTCTGCCGTGAGTACTAGGCTTGATAGACTTCACGTGGATGCATTTCAGGCTTCAGCGCCCTCAGTTCTCATTTACGTTGAATCGGGTGATGTCACACATTTCCAAACTGAATTATGGATCCATTGTTTTGCTGTAGTCTTCCTAGTCGAGAGAAATTCTGCTTCTCAAGGGCCAGTGCAGGCATCAGCCAATCAAATCCATTCATTCAAATGATTCAGTGCAGATGTTAGCCAATGAAATCATTTTATGCATACACTTTTCACAGTTTCACTACTGCCCAGAGAGTACTTGACATGGGTTTACAGATATGCTAGCAAGTTCCAGTCTACTAAAGATCAAAGCAATTGCAAGAAGGTTGCCAACTGGTTGGGAAATGTAAATTTTTTCTCTAGCAACCAGTGGTTGCCAGACAGCCATGCACTGGCCTCTAGGCCTGTGGGACTGGGACCTTAAGAGCTCAGCATGGTTCTTGATTGGCAGTGAATTGGCAAATCATAATGAGCTACAAACAGCCCATCTACCTGCAGAAAGCATCTGACATGTCGGCTGCTCTTGCTTGTGTTGTTGTTGGTTGTTGTCAGATGCAAAGAAGAGCAAAGTTGCATCATACAAAGACTTGAAGTGAAACAATAAAAAGTGTCCTCTAAAGCCACTGTCTGTAAGTTTCATATTGTATTTTTGTGTTTTGTGTACTTTACTGTCACTCTGTTAATTGATCTGGTTGGTTTGTAAATCAATCACCTGTTGACAGCTGTGCACTGTTGTGTTTTTGGAAGACTGCACAGGAGTACAGTGTGTTTGTGTCGGTTGAAAATAACTCTCTGTAGGCTCTCCATATCCAAATCCCTAAGAAAACAGACAGAAACGCAGCACCATAAACGTTTAGTGAACAAAGCTGGAAAGAATTAGCTAACTAGCTGGTTATTAGTGCTATGACGATCATGGCAGCAGAGGTGCCCTCCTCAACCATCAATCCTGTCTTACAGTGATGGACAAAATAATGTGAATACCATGATCTATTTCCATTCAGCATTCTGCAAGCCTACTTAACTAGCATGACTAAGACAGATTTAAATTAATAATAGTGACTCGTTCTAAGTCTGGACACTGTTGCATTTTAACAAAAAATCCTCATCCTCAAACAGCAACCTTAGCTTATGTAAGCTGAATGTTTGTGAAGCTTTCGTGGGTCAGCCTTGTCACAGTCAAAGGTTTGTTGTGGTGTTGTCTTCTGTAATGGGCTGCAATGAGCTGGTCATATTTTAGTGGGATTTGACAAAATAATAGGGGTACTTTACAGTAACATAGCCGGCAGGCTTACTTTTGCTTTTTTTCATTTTCTCTTCATCCACCAACTGAATGATGGGAGTTTTTCCTCTCCACACACTCGCATACACATGGGTCTTGACACAAGTAAACAGTCATGTGCCAGAGAGGCCAGAGGAGGTTGTTAGCTCTCTCTGTGTGAGACTTTGTTTTTCCTGTGAGGCAGAGCCACATATTAGCCTCAATATATAGGGGCTCTTTCTCTCCGTCTCCCTCCCTCTGTCCATCATTGACTTGCCAACTGTCAGATGTTGCTGTCATCCTCAGCCATCCCTTCATTTGTCTCTCTAATGGGAATCCCCCTCTGTTTTCTCACACAGCTCTTATTTCAACAATTCCTCACTTTCTTCCCATGACTCCGTCTCATTTCACTGTCAATCTCTCTTCCCTCTCTGACACACACAGATTTCTTAAATGTCCTATAAATGTGTTATATAAATCTAATTCATATTATTATTTTGAATGACTCTCACACAGTAACTGCAGGAAAATGGCACATTCAGACTATAGTAAGTAACTCCTGTATTTTTCCTGATGCAACCTAACTGCTCAGCTTTCTTGTTTTTAGGGTAGAGGCATTAAATGGGTTTAATGAGCTGTTTCATTCTAACCTAAACTAACCTCTCTCCATTTTCTTCTTCCTGTTCCCTTTCCCACTTTTTGTCCCTTTTTTGTTAGTGATGTGAAAAGTGCTCTGAGACTGAAGGCTCAGCTGGTTTGGGAAGGACCTCCATCTGCAAAGGTAAAAAGTTTCCTCCCTTCCTCTTTGTGTCTGTCGGTTTTTCATTCTGTTCGCTGTCTCTGCTTTTAAACGCCAACCTTCACTGCTGGATGAGAAGACATCTGCAGAATACAAAGCAGTGCTTTAACGGTTTAGACAAAAAGTGGCATGCGGCAAACATTTCAGACAAATGCACAAAGTACCCACATGCACATACATAAACAGGCGTGCGCCGCGCTGAAAAGGTAATTCGTCACATGATTTACCATTTATTTCCTTTGAGAAAATGTTCATGACACAAACACAGGAGTAGATTTTGTGTGTGTCAGCGTGTGTGACCGTGTGCGCACGTGTGTGAGGAGAGATGAAAAATCCTATTATCTCTTCCCTTTATGAGAAATTGTGAGCTGTCAAAGTTTAAGGGTTACGGCCACCCAAGGACACGGGACTGGTAACAGAAAAATCTAGACATGTTTATTGTACACTCAAATTGGAGATGTGCTTAGAGTGAAAATACCACAATATTTCAAACTTACCCTGCTGAGTATTACAGCATGATCCGCGGATGTTTTATGTTTTGTATAAGAAGCTTTAACATGTGTTGTCTAAAGTCAAGCAGTATTGATAAAAGTGGTTGTAACCAGGGTTTAGAGCAGTAGAGAATGCATGGATAATAATAATAATAATAATAATAATAATAATAATAATAATAATAATAATAATAATAATAATAATAATAATAATAATAATAATAATGGTTGATGATCATATTGTAATGCTCGAACTGCAAAATGCCAAATAACACATTTCCTCAAAATTTCCTAGTAATAGTTCCGACAATTATAAACCTAGGACAACAAAATAATGCTACATACAAATCTTAGTTAGAATCATGATATACATAAGAACCCGTGCCAGCAGTGTTGCTAGTTTATGCAGTTTCACTTAAGAACACAAAAAAGTGAAAAAGTCAAAATAATAGACTACATTTTTGACGAGACCCAGAGTTGGCTGTATGTCATAGAGTTGGAAGACAATCAAAACTAGAAAGTTTGAAAATCGTAAATAAACTTATGTTGTAGTTTGCATCTTTTACAAGAGCAACTGTGTGTATAGAAATATAGAAGTATAAAACAAAACAGAAGAATGAGAAAAATGATTTCCTTGCTTGAAATTACAATAGCACATGAGGAAAAGTTGCATGTTCTCATATATCATTGCAGTTCCCAAAATGTTGTAATCTTCCTGCACTGAAACAAACACAGTGAAACATTGTTGTTTTAGCCTCTGTGCATCTGGTGCAAATGCCTGATATAGTCTGATTATAATTATGACTTGTCAGAGGTTACTTATGTTTGCATGATTACAGTGTGTTAATCTCAGGCGTGCATTAATGAGCATCAGCACATGCTGAATTCCAGTCCTCTTTTGAGATATTACTTCCTTCCAAATTAACATTATGTTGCTATAGTATAGATCTATAAAAACAATCATTTTGTGTCATAGATTAGCATTGTTAAGAGTCATCTCCCCAGTACAAACACACCATGATCTGTTCATCCCTGAGCTTCTCAGGCTTGTTGTGAGGCAAGGCCAAAGCAACCATTCAAACAGTGCTTTGTTTTAGGGTCTTCATGCTAGGAGGCAAAATGAAACTGTTAAGTGAATAAATGAAACATGGATGGATGGATGGATGGATGGATGGATGGATGGATGGATGGATGGATGGATGGATGGATGGATGGATGGATGGATGACTTCCTACTGAAGTGTTCAAAGAATAAGAGTAAGGCAGGTGTGTCACTGCACCAATGGCAGTGTACCTCTGAGACACTGGTAGCTATGACAATAAAGCAGCATTTAACGGACTTGTGATGAGAACTGATTCACTGCTAAGTTATGAAATGTTGAAAGTCATTAACACATACATAACAGAGGCAGTGTCATCAAAATATACATCTTGTCTCTTATCGTTTGCATGCTACACAAAATGTCTACCTTACTAATGACAAACAAACACTATTGATGACATTGTTAATCATCACTTCAGTGTTTATTAACAGCCATCAACGATATAATTAAGCTAAACTAATGCTAGACTGGTAATTCATTTAAAATGTTGATTATATAATGATCAGAATGATGACTTTGTGAAGTTAAACTCATGACAAAGCTTGTGTATATAAAGGGTCTCAAATAACTTCATTAAGGATTAAGGATAACTTCATTAAGGAGTAGCCACCAGTAGTGCAAATTTTCTGTGTGTTTTGAATGCAAACCTGTATTCATGAGGCAGTTCACAGGTTTGACACCTGCTCTGTAATTATTGTTCTATTATTGCCACTTCCTGTGATGGTGTCTATGTCGATTCTTAAAGGGTGACGATGTGTCAGTCTTCGATATTTGTTTGTGATGCTGCCTGTGGCCTGTGGCTCAGTACAAGCTCAGTAGCCTTTTGACAACACACTGTTGCCAATTTGTACACAGCAGTAATTCATCCAGTTGCATACATTTCAATCTTTAAACAGTCCTTGTCTGTCAGAGCTCAGCACAAACTAAAAGATTTCTAAAACAAAATTAACAGCAGGAGGTTTTGCACGTCTTATTATGATTGTATCCACCCAGTGTGCAAGGATCGATGATCAAAAGGAGATAATGGTTGACAGAACACTATCATTATCATCAGTTTCAGCGCTTATATTGTCACTGTGACCTTCTTTCATCAGACTAATCATTATCATCATTATTTTTATCCTGCACAAATGTACACACCATTGTGCCTCCGTCCGTCCCTCCATTATTCCAGCCTCTCTGCCAAACACCGTCTCTGATCCTCCAGACACAAATGTGGCTTCCTATCCTCGTCTGTCAGCATTTACACACCAAATGGTGTTTGACCAAGATTCAAGGCTTCTCTATTCCCATCCCTAATGCATGTGAATGACCTGCTTGCCTATGTCTGTCTGCGTATGCCTGTGTGAGGGATGTGTATGTGCGTAATGAGGTGATTTTTATTCGTCGTCCCTGTCCTCTTGGCCTGTCAAGACCGCAGATTCAATTTGAGTGGTGAGATAGAAGGCGAGAGATTATGCCCATGTGTGTGTGTGTGTGTGTGTGTGTGTGTGTGTGTGTGTGTGTGTGTGTGTGTGTGTGTGTGTGTGTGTGTGTGTGACAGAGTGATAGATTCCTGCCAAAGGATTCTCATCTTTGAGCCCAGAATCAGAGATGGATGCAGAGATGAATGCATTTTTTTTCCAAGGCTGTGTGCCTCTGTTTGCGCGCGCGTGTGTGTGTGTGTGTGTGTGTGTGTGTATGTGGGTGTAAGAGAGAGTGTGTGTGTCTGTGTGTGTTTGT
>VURO01044282.1:0-12057 GCA_015108175.1 Pelvicachromis taeniatus | reverse complement strand
TAACGCAAGGATTTCATCATTTGTGAAGCCACGCTGAAAATACTCAGCAATTTGTGCATTCATGACCGGTGTCTGTAATACTGGTGGCTTAGCTGTAGCAATAGTAGCTAGGTTCAGCTTCCGGGTAATAAGGAAATGACGTCATTCACGTGGGCTCCTGATTGGCAGCGCTAACTTGAAATTTTTTCTCAAAATTTTGAGTTAAGAAGTCGAAATTTTGACTTATTAACTCAAAATTTCGAGTTATGGATGCTTTTTCTTTTTTTTTTTTACTGGTGTAAACGGGCTTCCATACTATTGAGATGAATATTTAGTGTAATTTCTTGCTCTGAATTATGACGTTTCTTTCTTGGCGTTTTCTTTTTGTTTTTCTATTGATCATATAACCAATAGCACTCCCAACAAAAACAGACACAACACCAAAAAGGAACAACTTGCTGCCAGTCCAGGATGTCCTCTGCTGCATCCTCCTGGCTGACCTGCAGGTGAGAAACAGGTGTGAGGTGTCAGCTGTCAGGTAGGTGATGATGAAGAACAGAACAGAATCCATTTCCTCTTCAAACTGCTGTCAGACATTATCTACTGCACTCTGATCACATCACTCAGACCAGCTGCTTTCTACAAAGTCTCATCAACAACATCTTTAGAAACAAACATCAACAACCAGGAAGCAGCTTCACCTCTGATCACACACACACTCAGCTCTGCTCACTCACCTGGAGGAGCAACAACTCTCAGGTAGATGATGCTGAATGTCCATGTGTTGTGTATTAAGACACGACACTCGTATGTTCCAGTGTCATTAACCGTCACATTCTTCAGGATCACAGACACGTCTCCATCCTTCATCTGTCTGTCCTGCAGATCCACTCGGTTCTTAAAAGATGGATGTTGGTGTTCTGGATCAAAGCCTCCATTCCGATACACAAAGACGTGTTCATCTCCCGGGTCAGTTCTGCTCCACTCTAAAACAGTGATCTTGCTGTTTGGAGCTCGACATTTCAGAGTAACGTGCTGTCCAGACTCAGATGTGATGTTTTTCTGGTCTGAAAAAAGTCACATAATTTTTTGCTATCATTACTGTACAATAAATACAAACATATTTACTTGATAATATACAGAAACATGTTTCACTTATTGTTGATGGAGGTCTGCCAAGCAAAAGAAACCTGAACACCTACAAACAGCAATTCTGTTCTCTCCCTGTTTTTCACTCTATTTTATTTGATTATCTATTTCTATCGCTCTAGATAGATTTATATTTTATTCTATTTGTGCTGACATCAGAGCCAAAAGGATGAAATATAAACATTTACTGTATACAGTAATAAATGAACATCATGTGTGAGAGAAAGCAGCCGTCTCATTCTAAGACACTGTGAGTCTCTGCATGCTGCCTTTTCTGTAGCTACAGCTGTTTGTAGACGCTGAACACAAAGCTTTGTAGCTGTATACTGACTCCTGACACTACAACACATCACACTGACACACACACACACACACACACACACACACACACACACACACACACACACACACACTTCTTTGTCTCTGTGAGATCTGATCGCACCGCCATGTTAGGTCCACACTGACTCCACCCAGCCTCGTGTCTCCTTCACAAACACGGAAAAACTGCATCAACATGAAAACAACTCTTTGTAAATATTTTGGTATGTAAACAAGACCGATTGACCGTTGGTTTCTAACGGTTAGATCTCGCCTGCAGACACAAACACGAATACGCAAATAATTGAAAAGAATTTTAAAAAGCGAGTCCACGCCTACTCCACCCAACCACCTGACCTCTTCCCACAAACAAACAAACCGGACCAAAATAAAACTAATTGTTTGGGAAGTACCACGTAAACCAGATGGATGTTTATTCCTCTTTATCTTATGAGGGAATCACCCTTTGGTTTATAAACCTCACCTGCAGAGACGAACACGAAGACGCCGACAAACATCAAAGTCGAGCAGTGTGACGCAGTTACAGCAGACATTTCCGTGTTCTTTCTTTCTGCTGATCGGACTATTAGATTATTGTAAATGACTGTTGGTATTTTCCGCACATAACAGACCTTAAGACTAACACTTGACTACATGGGGTTAAATTTAAGGTTTAACCAATGCTGAAAGTTTTGTTTTTCAGCCATTCGTTCAATCGAGTCGCGTTAAAGTGACGTTTGGGAGGTTGGACTATAGGACGATCATAAAGTGCGTCATTTCCTAAAGCGGTGAAACGTAATGACTATTTCTTTGAGACATATTAACACGTAAAGCAGTCTGATTCTCTTTCACGGAGACGAACACAGTTTTGGTTTCTAACAGTTAAATCTGTCCTGCAGACACAAAGACAAAAACAAACAGCAACACTGATCAGATTAAATCAGACATTTCTCTGTTATCTACGTGTGATAATATAGTATGTTTAAAATCTCTGAGTCTGTTGGTTTTATCATTCAAAAACAGAATATGACATTAACACTTGACTACGTGAGATTAAATGTAAAGATAAGCAAAGGTCTGTCTCTCAGCCACCTCCGAATGTCTTTTAAGGAAGTTGTGTTAGCGTTAGAGAGAATCATCTAAATAAAGTTTATTTATTAAGTGTTTTTCACAAACATTGCACACAAAAGGGTCGAATTAATATGAACAAGAAGCACCACATAGCTAATATGAAGATTAAACAAGACACAGTAAAACTAACAGGCAGTTTTAAAATAAATAAATATTAATTCCATAAAATATCAGAAAATACTCACTCCAATATCCAGTCAGAAATATCCAATCAGAAATATCCAGTCAGAAATATCTACCGAAAGATCAGAAAAGTTTCCATCCGAAGCTGCTTCTCTGTTTCCTAATCAAAAACAATGGCAGCCTCTACTTTCTCTACACAGTGTATCCCTTACAGGAAACATGATAACATCAGTGTGCGTGACATATCTGTCTCCCATCTGTTGCTGTTTATAAACAAAAATGATTGCAAAGTATTTTCCATCCATCTTCTTCTGCTTATCCGGGGCCGTGTCACAGAGGCAGCAGGCCAAGCTTGTCCAGGGGAACACCAAGGCGTTCCCAGGCCAGCCGAGAGATATAATCTCTCCAGCGTGTCCTGGGTCCCGGTGGGACATGCCCGGGAGGAGTATCTCCCACCTAAAATGGGAATGGAAATAAAAGTGTTGGGAAATGCTGCAATTAAAATAATCAGTGTTTCCACTGACTTTGAATTACATTTGGCACTAACAGCAGTCTACATGGCATAGAGCTGTGACCCAAAAAAAATAATAATAAAAGCAATTAAAAGACTCAAAGTTATGGACAGGGGTGTTTTTGTGGCTGGCCCTACCACATCTGTGTTTGTTCAAGTTTATTTTTCAAAAGGCGAACATTTAAGTCAAACATACACATGACGTTTACAACGATTTGCTGCAAGTGATTTACTGGGATGGCTGTGAGTCAGGTGCTCGAGCGGGTCACCTCCTCACCAGAAGGTCGGTGGTTCAAGCCCAGGCTCCTCCAGTCTACATGCCAAGTATCCTTGGGCAAGATAGTAACCCGGATGATGGTCAGAGGGCCCGGTGGCGCCAGTGTCCGGCAGCCTCGCCTCTGTCAGTGCGCCCCAGGGCAGCTGTGGCTACAATGTAGCTTGCCATCACCAGTGTGTGAATGACTGAATGTAGTGTAAAGCGCTTTGGGGTCCTTAGGGACTAAGTAAAAGCGCTATACAAATGCAGGCCATTTACCATTTTACTCCAAATTGTCTGAAAATCAAACACGCAAAGAGCATGTGCTGTGCCTAATGTGAATATGACCACAGACCATAGACAGGACCACAGACTCATCAATTTCTATATGAAGAGTTATCTGTTAGCTTACCAATTCTTCTTCGGCCTCCTCTCACTGACCTGAATTGCTTCACTCTTTTTAGGAAGAACCACATGCACATAATCTCTGGTTGCCCTGCTTAGCAAATGTGCTCTGCAGCCTGTAATATTAAATATATCTTATTTTATGTTATATTCCTTATATTTTAATGCTGGATAGCAAATTCAGTGCAAACGCCTTTGCTCCTCCTATAATATTTGAATCTGTTTATCATGCAAGACAACAAGTGGACAAGAATCAGAGTTTCTTCCAGCAGTGTGATAATCAGTTCACTTGTGTGTTTCATGGACTGTTGTTGAGAATCCAATGGCCAGAATCTGTCCAGAAATGTGGTTAGTAGTCAATCTAAAGAGATTTTCCTGCGCAAAGTCATCATCTCTTACCTTGTTCATATAGTCACCTAATTTTGCAACTTAAATTGATGTAATAACAGACGGTTGATTCATATGTAACCATATGTTCCTTTACAAACATTAAGTTCTCACACACTGTCTTTAAATACACATTAAGGGTCTTTGAATTAGTAGCAGTGAATATGCAGCACACTCAACACAACTGCTATCCCTGACTTTGTGACCTTTTAGAGTAGAAATGGCTGAAACATACAGAGAGCATAATAAAGGTGGCAGATGTGAGGGGAAACATGCCTGCTGGCAGAAGTAAAACAAGCAGTGCTGCTTCTTATTTAGATTTTTCACGGGGTTTGTAACAGACATCGTCGATTTTTAATAGCAGCTAATTTGAACGAACTATTGTATTTTAGAGAAAAATGTTGAGTTCAGTGGGTTTAAACAGAAAAACATAATTTTGATCTTTATATTTAAATATGTTTATTTATCTGAACAAGTAGTTTTCTTTATTTTTATATTGTATGTGCTTCCTAGTCAATATTCAAATAAAACACTGCAAGCAATTTAACTTCTATGATGATGATGCTCAGTTATATGTAACCATGAAGCCCTCTTAGTGTGAGTGCTACCCACTAGGCCATCATGCTGCTAGATGTCCCCATTTAAATTAAATGAATACTCTTACTTAACATACCCAAATAGAGTAAATGTAAGAAGAAGATACACGCAAGATCTTCTAGTGGTGTTGCTCCTCTTTTTAGTCTGTGGTTCAATGCTTACTGTTGTTTTCTTCACCAAAGTCAGGCATGTATCAGTTAGCTACAACCAAACTGGAACAAGACAATGTTCCATCCCACACAATCATTAAAACTGACACAACAACACAAGAAAAAGCCCCCAAAAAATTAGAGCAAAATTTTATTAGCCAGGTATCTGCTGTGAGAACACGAGCAGGGTCCAATAAAAATAAATAATTACATGTGAATAAAATATACAGTAAGCAACAGTAAAGTTACTGAACACATATAAACAGCAACGCACTTTTGAACATTCAGAGGAGCTTGCAGAGAAGGTGTGTGGACTTGTTCAAGTTTTTTGGAAGATATTTCAGCTGTTGGGGTGACCAGTAGGGAATGTCAATGGTTGGACTGGTGGACCACTTCAGTGAAGCTTCGACAACGTCTGGCTGTGGTTTAAAGTCTGAACAGAAACATGCACAGTTCACACAACAGGAAACGTGATTACGAGCTTTATAGTTCAATCCTGACCTCCAACCTCCACCTCTCTGCATGTCACACACTGCCAGTTCACACTTTATGGGAACCAGCTCAGCTACAAATCACTAAGCTTTCATACTTTTCACAGTTTAGTTGTTTTTTGAGACGTCCTCTAAATTGACAAAATTTAAACCTGGAACCCACAGAGCTGAAACAATAACCTCGTCATCTACATTAAATGGCAAAACATTTGTTCCTTTCTGCTTTTCTTTCCTTCATCCTGACATACGGTTTCTCAGAGCACCATCACTTGAAGTTTGAATGGAGCTTTGTTAACCTCTTAACATCGGTCTAGGGTTAAAACTCAGTTATATTTCATGCACGTGCTTTCTTTCAAATAGTCCATTATTTTCCAAGGAGTGATATATTGCTACTTTTACACACAGTTCCCTTTACCAGCACTATGGGTACACTAGCTAGCTGTAAGAGTGATCCTCCAGTTCATTATTTGTAGAGTCTTAGATCAAAACTATATTTGAAAGTTATCATTATAACTGCTAAAGCAGATGGGTTGGAGTGAGGTTAATGCGGACCAAAATGCAGATACGGAGATGAGGTGGGTATTAACAAAAAGCATTTTTGGCTGCATAAAACACTGCCAAAGGCAATAGCGTACTGCGAGAAACAAAGAAAAACCTAAATTGGAAAAGTTAAACGTGAAACCACAGCAGGGGAAACACAGACAACCTGACGAGATGCAAAGGGAAACACGCACAACGGCTGTTTCTCAATCGCAAGTACGCAAGTCCGGACTCGCGTTCTCGGCCAGTCCGTACTCCCTCGCGTTCTCGGCAAGACCGGACTTGCCGAGAACGCGAGTACGGACCTGGTCTTGCAAAATGCACGACGGGTTATTTGGCTCCACCAAGTCCACACAAGTCACCACCGATGCATGCTCGATAAAACGGGTGGAGCGAGAACACATCCGGGAACTTTTCGCGTTCTCGGCTTGATGCGTACTTTGAATTGGGACAGTGAATTTGGTATTTCTTTACTGACATCTGCATCCATGAACACATGACAGTAATGAGACCGCATGAACAGGCAGTAGTGACTTTACTTTCAGATTGGCTGAATGAGTATCTCCATTATATCAGCTTGAATTAAGGCAAGGATGAATTTAAAATGACTCCTAAAATGACATTACATAAGACATAAAATACACAGTTTCTCAGTAAAACACAGTTGTGCTCTTAAGTATCATCTCAACGCAGGGGCTTGTTGTCTGATATGTATCGCTTTGTAGTTAATTATTAACTACATTCTGAGGCCCATGTACCTGTATAAATGGACTACGTTCTTTCAAAAAGGCAGCTTAGAAGTTTGATAAGGACTCGAGACATAACACAGCATAATACAACAGGTTGCACAGCTAGCTTTGCTTTGTTCAAACTTTAAACTAAAGAGCAACTGTACCTCTTGTCCTCTGGTCTGATGATATCCACAAGTGATGTCCTCTATGCTCACTGCTGAGTAGACTGAAGCTGGATCACTCTCTGCATAACAAAGCACATAGAGAGTACAGGGATCTGTGCACAACATATAGTTAATTCATGTTACAGAAATTGTATCGTAAGAAATGCCCATCTTTAGGATGTTCTTTACTTTTTTACTCTCTCTTTTACTTTTTTAAGAAAAACGCATGACACATGATACATAGTGACCTGACTGGTGTAGATGGGTTCTTTTTAAAAGTCTTAAAAAACAGTTCTCATGACAGTACTGAAAGTGCTACAGAGAAAAACTGGTAGGTAGAAAATAATTAACTTTGAAATTGTTGTTTCATCAGTAAACACCAATCAGGCATTACATTATAACCACCTGCCTAAAACTGTGTTCAATTCAATTCAATTCAAACAGCACCAAATCACAACAACAGTCGCCTCAAGGTGCTTTACATTGTAAGGTAGACCCTACAATAATACATACAGTGAAAAACCCAACAATCATATGACCCCCTATGAGCAAGCACTTTGGCGACAGTGGGAAAGAAAAACTCCCTTTTAACAGGAAGAAGCCTCCAGCAGAACCAGGCTCAGGGAGGGGCGGGGCCATCTGCTGCGACCGGTTGGGGTGAAAGAAGGAAGTTGATTCCCATTTTTGGAGTGAACATTTTTCTGCCAAAACAGTCCTGACCTGTCGAGGCCTGGGCTCCACTAGACCCTAAAAGTGTGCTGTGGTATCTGGCACCAAGATGTTAACAACAGATTCTTTAAACCCTGTACGTTGAGAGGTGAGGGCTCCATGCATCGGACTTGTTTGTCCAACTCATCCCACAGATGCTCGGTTGGACGGGGATCTGGGCAATGTGGAGGCAAAGTCAACAACTCAAAGTTGTTGTTGTGCTCCTCAAATCATTTTCGCTTTGTGGTAGGGCACATTGTCCTGCTGAAAGAAGCCACAGCCATCAGGGAATACCATTTCCAAGATAATGCTTAGGTAGGTGGTACATATCAAAGTAACATCCACATTAATTAGCAGGTCCTAAGCCGAACATTACCCAAAACATCACACTGCCTCCACCGGCATGCCTTCTTCTCATAGTACATCCTATTGACTATTATTCAATGTTAAAAACAAATGAACATCTACTTTAAAATATCTAAAGGAGGCCGATGAGGCTTGCAGTTAAAACTACTCCTTGTAGTCACATATTCCGGCTGACGTCTACAAACTTCAGAGAAGTATTTCAACTCTACATGAACCACACAATGACCCCAAATTCTGAAGCCCCTCTGACTTAGAAAAGGTCTGTGCACAAAGCAAACACGCTTTAAAACCAGGTCATGCTGTGGTAAAAACTCTTATCAAGTTCAGAGTACAGTAAACGAGTCAACAACAGGAAATAGCTGCTGTGGTTACATGCCGATCTTTGAACATGAGTTATTGTATTAAAGAACGGCGTGGGGCCTAGGACACAGTAACTTCATGCAGCTAGAAACATGTGCTGGTACAAAATCAGACAGCAGACACATCTGGTGCAAAGTTTGATTCGCTTATCTGCCCGTACATGTATTTGAACTTGAGCGACATCCCATCCTTAATCCATGGGGTTTAATATGATGCTCACTCACCCTTTACAGCTATAACTACTTTACCTCCTCTAGGAAGGCTTCCGGCTTAGGAGTGTGCTCGTGGGAATTTTCTACCATTCTTCCAGAAGTGCATTTCTGACATCAAACACTGATTTATTCCCAAAAGGAATTCCTTTCACTAGAGCTAAAGGGGTGAGCTTAACTCCTTAAAAAACAAATAACCCTCATAACTCTCCCCCCCCCTCCAGCAAACTTTACACTTGGCACAATGCAGTCAGAAAAGTACTGGCCTCATAGCAACTGCTAAACCCACACTTGTGTGTGAAGTTGCGACGCAGAGGAGTGTAAGGGCTCCAGTCGGATGTGCAGCTCACCACATGGCTGAGTCGCTGGCTTGGGTTCAAGGCCGACCCATGACCCAAGTGATTTGGATGGATGCGTGAATACTTATATATATAGTGCATGCATTGCAATGCACTATATATTTACTTAAGCCCAAAAAGTTTTGTCTCATATAGATCAGTTTCCATCATGGTTTCCCAAAATAGTTCACTTGATAATGATAATTGTGAGGATTGTGATCACTTTCTTTAACCATCGAACACAAAATCTGCTGAGAGCTGCTGTACCGCTCAGGGTTTTTTTTTTTTTTTTTGCCATTGTTGATGATATGACCATAACTGATGTCTGCTATCCTCATCTCTGAGTACACTTGTGCCTGCAATAATTGCAACATATTCTATTGTGCAGAGAGTGATCCAGCTCAACTGTACAACTGTACTTTTATATTTTAACACTAATGGTTATTAAATATTGTTTCTATGGATCATAATGATGAGATTTTCTAATGGTTTTTATAAACAGTTGCAGATTTTTTTTTTTTAATGACATGTCATGTTACCTCTGAGGTGACACTCCATCTCCCCCACCAGTGAAACCAGAACGATTCGGGCGGTATATCTCTGTGAAGAAGAAAACTGGGCGTCCACAAAGATGCCATCATATTTCCATGCAGGCTGACACACGTCTGCACAGAGCAAACACGTTCTAAAACGAGGACACACTATGGTGAGAGTTTTTTTGTTTTTTTTTATCAGTTTCAAACTACAATAAAACGGAGTCAAAAACAGGAAGTAGCTGCTGTGGTTTTACATGCAGAGCTCTTAAAATGAGTCATTGTATTAAAGGGCTTTTCCTCCCTACACACGTCTCAAGACATCAAGAAATTCATCAAGCTTATGTTGAGCAATCACACACGTTTGGAATATGATGCTCTGTCCGTACTGCTGTTCTGAACAGGCCTCAACCCCCTGGGCCAGCTCATCAATAAGAGCAGATGTAGCCTCAGGTTTGGAGGGAACTTCAGCCATCTCCTGTTCAGTACATAGATGACATCAAGCTTTATGTGGTGGTTGACGAGGGGCAGAAGACTGCAGCTGTGATAGAAGTGGCAACCCCAGCAGACAGCAACATCAGGAAGAAGGCGACAAGTGGCAGCACTTCTGTAGGAACGACTTGAGCAGGTGTGGAAAGTCGAAATTGGTGTCAGTGATTAGACGGAGTCATCCCCAAAATAGAAGTGTGGCTCAGGCAGATACAACAGCAGAGCCTGGTTCTGCCTCAGAGTCCTTCCTTTAGAAAGGGAGTTTTTCCTTCACACTGTCACCAAGAGCTTGCTCACAGCGGTTTATTTGATTGTTGCGGTTTTCTCCGTATTATTGTAGAATCTTTACATCACAGGTTAAAGGGCCTCGAGATGCTTGTTGTTGTGGTTTAGTGCTAAAGAACTAAAATTGAACGAATTGAACAGAAACCCTGGACCGGATAAGAAGAAGCAAAGCAGAAGCGTGCAGTGGTAGGAACAGAAGACTGAGTGGAATCTGTGGGGAAATCCACTAAGGAATTAATCAGTTAACTCAGGTCAGCAACAGTTTCTGCATTAACTGCAAAACAAAGGCTCACAGCTGTGGCTGTAGACCTGAACCATGACAAAGAAGACCAGCTGCACCTCTTATCTTTAAGTTTGTTCTCGCGTCTTTGATGACGATTTGTCCATAAGTGACGTCTTCAGATGTGGCTCCTGAGTAGATTGCAGACGGGTCACTCTCTGCATAACAGAAGACGTGCAGAGGACGTCAGTGCAGGTAATATAGCTGACCGTGGCTGTACCACCTGTCAGACACAGCTGATCATATAGGAACTACTTACTACTACTACTACTAACTACTGCAGAGATCTTTACATGAAACCCCTTTAGATAACTGAATCTGTGAGTTCACTATTCGCATTATTTGGTTTGATTTAGATTAATATGAGATCAAACTTAGATTCACTGACAACATAAACCGAGCAGGCATAACATTATGACCAACTCATGTTTAAGTACTTGCTTTCCAAACAGCTACAGAGACTATATGGTTCTAAAATTCCTCACAATATACAAATATAAATATTTCCTTAAATTGTCCCAAAATGTTCCCATTTTATAAAAGTTGCGTGGTTGACAGTTTATATAAGCTTTAATCTGTCTCAAACTACATCTCTGTAACTATTAGCTGTAAAAATAACAAACTGAGAAATGACAACGTGCACAAAATGTAAATACACAAATGATGAGAAGTAGAAATGTTTAGATTATTCTGCAAAACAAAGGCATACATGCAAAATCCTGACGTCTGAGTCTCACCTTCGGGTTTCCAATGAACACATCGTATCAACAGCAGAACCAGTAACGCCAGCAAAACCACAAAACAGACTGATCCAATGAGCACTACTACAGCAAGAACAGGAGGGGAGCCATGAGCAGATGAGGTTGTTGGGATAGATCCTGATGCAGGTGGAGGTGTGGTGGTGGGTTTGTCTGCAATAAAGCAAACACAGTCATTAAGTTGTCGTCACATTGTTGAATGTTGAAACCTGCAGAAACACAGACAGGTGAGTGTGTCACCTGTGACAGTGATCCAGCTGGATGGAGACTCTCCATGACCGCTGATGTCACACTTGTAGAGGCCTTCATCAGACCTGGAAACATGCTGGATGGTCATGTGACCTGTAGTCTTGTTCCTGATGAGGGAGCCATCTTTATAGAAAGCAGCTGTGAGGTTGGAGGGAGTGGTCTTTGTTTGACAGAGCAGTTTGACGTCATCTCCCTCCATCACAGGGAGGACAGGACTCTGCAGGATCACTGATCCACCTCAACACAGAGACAAACTACAGCATTTCATCCATTTACACACAGCTTCATCAACACTAACTCCACACACTCAGCTTACCAGTGACTGTGAGGTTAACCATGTTACTGATGGGACCCTCTCTGGACTCACACCAGTAAACTCCACTGTCCAGGGAAAACAGTGACGTTACAGGAAGAACCAGCTGGTTTTCCCCACCCATCTCCACACTGAGTCTTCTGTTCTGTGCTTGTGTTTCTCCTCAGAGTCCATCCAGCAGAGCTGTCGTCCTCCTCACAGCTCAGAGACACAACGTCTCCTTTAAAGAACTGAGAGC
>VURO01044280.1:0-16597 GCA_015108175.1 Pelvicachromis taeniatus | reverse complement strand
GTGATATCTCACTGCAGTACATACCAATTTATGTACCAATATTGTGGCTCACTCTGTGTTCAGGTCTGCACACAGTACGGGCGCTCAGCACAACTCAGCTTTTTATGTTGGTCTTGCACATTAGTGGCTCTCAACGGTCCCACAAAAATTTTAATGAGCTCAAATAAACTATCTCAGAGACAAAGGATACAGTGTGATATTACATAATTGAATGTGCTGCAGTACTTTGAGAAAAAAGCATAGATTTGAATGAGCAAACCTCACAAAATTGATCCCACAGCTACTTCCACAGTCCTGGGGAACCAGCTCCACACTTCTCCCAATTATTTCTATTAATTACTGTTGTCCTCGTAGATAAACCAACAATAACAGATTCGTACATTTGCCTTTTTCAAACCAGTCTTCACACCTTCCACATCTCCATTGTGCCAGAAGCTCACGCAGAGTCGAGAGCAGTTGCAATGCAAAGTTGGAGCAGCTCTCTCCCCGGAGATCTAATTGTGTACAAATTGTGATGCTAGGTGGTAATCTGCTGCACTTTCCTGCTGCCACTGGGGCCACATGGTGTTAAGCGGAGGTCTGGACCTCTTCTGGGACTAAACAAATGATTAAATACAGTACACCAGTGCATCACACTTTTTAAAGTACCTTAAGGACATGAGTTAATGATGAATGGCATGACTCTATAATGGAAAAGCTGTAGTATTTCTTTTCCTATGTAATTCTAAGTGAGACTCAATCATCTTACTGGGTACGGCTTCTATCCATTGCTTGTTGATCCTGAGAGATCCTGATTTCAGCAACAACAACAACAAAAAAATCAAAGATTTTCCAACAAAACTAAACTTAATTGAATAAATACAAAGGTCATCAGTGCAATGTAGTGGTTTAAATACCACTACCTAAAACATTTTCCCCTCATTACATATGTGAAGTATAATGAAAAACATGTCATTAATCAACTTTTTGTTAAAGTCAATTTTTTACATTCACATCTGGAAGTTTTCATGCGCTTCTGAGCAATGACAGAATGACTTAAGGTAAAACTCGTTCAACAGCAGGTCTCACAGGAAATGAGAAATCAAAGTGTCCTATTGACCTTTGACATGTCACCGTTTGCCTGTTTTTTTTTTCTTTCTTTTTTTCCTATGGTGAAAGTTTGCTCTGCGCAATTACCAACAGTGATCGTTTTATGATTTCGTTTATCTGGGTGATGTGAGATCATCTCCCGCACGTTCAGCATCAGCACGTACTGTGCATGTATTTGTGCTGGGGGAGCCAGTGAAGACAGAGTGCTGTAATAAACTCTGGGAATAGAAACTACAGTGAAACTTGCTTTTAATAATAAATAAATAAATAAATAAACAAGGATTAGAGATGTTAAGGATTGCGGTTCATTCTTCTATATTCTTATTAATGGCGTACTTTGTTACGTATTCAAATCTAGCATTTTACCAGCTTTTGTTTGGATACGATCACTAATGAAAAAGTGGTAATGATGTCATCCAACTTTGTTTAAAAATATATTAATTTACCCAAATTGTCAGGTTGCAGTAGTCAATTTATTCAGCACATTCTACACAAGACACCAAAATGTTTAGGTTTACTCAACAGATCGATCAAATAAAGCCTGTAAGTGGTCACTTTTTTCTGTTTTCCATTGCAAAACGTGGACGGTTATTCAGAACAAAGAAAAAAAAACATTACAACTTACCTTGACTCCAAATTCCGCCACTAAACGTAGGATCCCGTGCCTGCCAAAGTCGCGTCTGTCTTCACTCCCCACTCCTATTACACTTTACGTCCCTGTGAAGTTCAGAGAAATAAAAAGTACTTCTACAGCCGATTCTAGCGCTCCTGCAGCCTGTGGTACTGTACCATCTGTTGTCGTCGAGATCTGCACGGAGAGCAAGAGAGGAGAGAGGAGGAGGAGGAGGAGGGGAGGATGGGAGGAAAGGGAGCGAAGGGTCCGGAGCGCACGGCACAGCGAATAGGACACAGAGGGCACGGAGGAGGGGGGGCGTAGCGACAGGAGTTAACCTCAGAAATTGCTAATAAAACAAAGAAAAGAAGTAAAGAAAAAAAGGGGGAAATGTGATTTTATGGTTAACGGATTCAGTGAGTTGTGATGTAGCCTTCCGATAGGCTCACTGCGCTGTAACCTCGAGTGATTTGATTGACACATAAAAGCGGTGTGAACGTATTAGGCATGCGTAAGTTTGCTACCAGCAACAGTGTTAAACAACTTAACCGTCAAAACGGAAGGAAAACGCCGGGTGCTGGTGACGTAATGACATGAAGAGAAAAAAAAAAAGACTGACCGATGTGTTGGCAGCAAATCGCAGCGATGTAGCCTCTGCTATGGCTCAGCGTGATGGACTGATATACCTTGATTTACCGAGTACGGAAACAACCCTGACAGGTTTAACGACCTTTATATTTTTATAGTGCAACACGTACATACAGATTAAATCAGTTTGTTTTGTAAAAGGCTTCTTAATTAGTGTTCCATTGCCTCCTTTTAGACTCCACACCGTTTAGGTCAAAGAAACTCATTTGTACCATCGTTTGCTTGCTTGTTTCTTGTTCTGTGTTAAAATGTTTTCTCCTTTTTTTTTTTCTTGTTTTCTTTTTTTTTGAAAGAGAGGTGTCGATCCAACCGTGAGCTTACAGGTTGACTTTGATGCACCTCACAAATGCACTTCATTGAGACCTGCATTCATCACCTTTAAGGCCCATACAGGTACATATACGGGCTCACACAAATACACAAATTGTGTTTAAATCTGTAAATCCTCAACAGTTCAAATAAATGTTCACTTTTTTTTTCTTTTTTTTTTGCTTACCATGATACTTTTCATCATATTAAAATATGATTTGATGATAAGGATCTTACCATCAGGGACGCCTCCAGAAACTTTACATGACAGTGGCCATAAAGGGGGAGGCGCACTAAAAGTATTGGGAAGGCAAACCAAAACCACGATTTCCAGTTTTATTATGCTGTTGTCCAGTATTTATTACTTGAAAAATATGGCAAAACAAAGAAAAAAATAATTATATGCCTAGTTATTTCCTGCTATTAAAGTTGATATCACTGAAAATGGGTACAAATACAAAACAAATGAGATTTGGAAACCCACCATGATCTGTTTTAATAGATTCATTGATAGACTGACAGAATGTAAGAGCCCCCCCCCAAAAAAAAAAAAAAACCACACACACACACACCCGGTGGCGCCAATGCTTAATATGCATGTAAGTTAGT
The DNA here is from genome assembly GCA_015108175.1 of Pelvicachromis taeniatus. Classification (NCBI taxonomy): domain Eukaryota; kingdom Metazoa; phylum Chordata; class Actinopteri; order Cichliformes; family Cichlidae; genus Pelvicachromis; species Pelvicachromis taeniatus. The sequence continues at coordinate 13,329 of VURO01044280.1, read as the reverse complement.
ATATCTACTACACATAAACTAATAGTAAACTAATGTTATTACATCACATAATGATCTTTTAAAATGTCTTATTTAGAGAATGAACTGAAATCTTTAGTTCATTCTCACGATTATCATTACATTTTAACAAGCAGAGTTTTAGTTAGATCTTTATAGTCCCTTTTTGTGGCTTTCTTGTGACACAGCTGGCAAATGTTTTATGCATTAGGTATTGCATCACACCATTTTGGAGGATGTTGCGTTTTGTCATTATATGACTATATCTTTAGTATAAAGGAGTTCCACTGACAACTGTACCAAGGTGATGGCACAAATCTCTCTGGCATCCTGCTGTGTCAGAAGTACAATTAGAAAATCTGCTCTTTTTTTCCTTCACTGGGATGCAGGAACCTATATAAAGCTAATTCAAGAATCTGACTGGAGATGAAATGTTGCTCTAACATTCTACAAACCCTGAAGCATCCTAATGTCCACACACATTAGAAATGAAGCGTGGGGGGAAAACATATAGGCTAATGGAAAACCTGGCACTGGAAACAACAAATGGATGGAGACTACATTTGTTCCATATGTGCTCACAAAAAAAAAGGTCAAAAGAGTCCAAAAATTATATTTAATAGAAACACAGATTTCTAATAACTGATCTAAATGAATTACTCTAAAGACTCCCAACAAACTGTTCTACCAACTCATGCAAAAAGAAATAGATTCAGCAGAAATCTGCTGAGCCAAATAAACCTGAAGCTTCCCACCCAGGACGAACATTTTTGCTGGGGTGCAGACAGACCGTTGACCGCGGTATCGCTGGGTGCCATCTGCAACTACTGAGAGAAGCCAGCATGTCATACTGGTCATTTATAGCTAGTGCCAACTGGGATCACGAGTTTTCAGCTGTTCACGATGTGCTCACCAACCTCGGTCACTCTTACGATGGCGTGGCAGAGCAGCTTTGTAGGGATCGGGGCGCTGTGTTGAATAGTTTTACCTAAGCCTTCTCAGAAGCATGAGTGATGAAACACTAATCTTTTTTAACCAAGCGTACTTGTTGATTTTTATACTTAGAGGTGATAGTAGTTAAAGTTTTACCTCTGGACACGCCAGCCTACCTGTTACTCCCTCTAGAGTCTACTTACTGAAATTTTGACAAGAAAGCAAGGCAGGATTCATCAAGAACTAAGCATTATTGCCTGAGTTGGTACAGTCCTCATGAGCTGCTGCAGAATTGACCTGTTTAAGGAGATCTTAATATTCTTCTTATCGCTCTCTGCGTGTCCACGAACAAAGGAATAAAGCAAAACAAGACCGGATTTGCAATGCTGAGTTGCACAGATCAACATCTGACATGTTTTACAGCTAGTCACTTTGTTATCAGTCACGACTACACCTGTGATGTAATGAGGCAAAGCAGTAGTTAGTGCAGAATGTAGACTCAGCTGTCATCTCGACTCAGAGACAGACGAGCGTCTCGGGGATCTGTCGCTACAACATCATGTTCTTCCTCATTGTGCTGCAGTCTCAAAAAGTCTCTTAGAGTCTATATCATTTCTTTTTCTGCTGATACTTTTCATTGTAGTGCGCACTTACCGACACATGTTGTTAAGGTGGAGGACCAAGTAACCTTTTACTTATGTAATTAATTTACAGCATGAAATTATGAAAAGTTTGTCCTTGCAGTCCAGCCATAGTGTCCACACGAAGCGTGATTATCACGTTCTGTGTCCTCCCTACTCACGTTTTCTGTTAAGCATTTACTTTTTTTTCTTTCTTGTATTTCTCTCCCTAATTATCTTCTCTGGTCGTTATTCATGGCGTGCCAGGTACTTTTGCTCACAGACTGTGCTGTTTCGCCGCAAACGCCTGATATCACAACAGCATCCGTGGCCTTGTAGCATCACGGCGCTAAAGCTGGAGTTGCTATAGCAACGGGTGATCAGAGGGGTTATTTTTCTGTGTTTGTGAACATATTGAGGAGATGATGGGGAAAAGATGATTTTTAATCAGTCATCAGCCTGATAGCGCTGTGCAAGTGCTACCCCACAGCACGCCAGGCATTTTAAAAGCCTGCAGAGTAATAAATGTCAACCTGTTATTGTTCCTTAACTCATGACAAAACATGCCAGGACACTGAATCTGATGTAATCAGTATAATATGTCCCTGTGATTTTTTTTTTTTTTTTGGTAGCCATCCATGATTAAATGGTTCCTCGGGCAGCAACCTACCACAGAACAGATTCTCCCGAAACAAGCTTTTCAGATGATGCGAAATCATGAACGGCGCAGTGTGATTTAGTATCGCCCCTGCGGAGGGGGTGCTACTGTCACTTGTAAAGGTCACGGCTGCAGGCACCAACAGCAGTGTAAGTATTATATGATTATTTAGTAATTGAACATAAGCAATGCAGATGTTTAGTTGATTGCAATGCACTTTGAAATGCAGTAAATTGTAGAATGTTTGCCTAATGTTTGCACGCTTTGTTCACTATTATTCAGCTCTCAGAAATACAAAAATTAAGCCAAAGACTGAGTGATATACTGGTTAGTTCCTACTGGTGTTTCGGTCTGAGTGCAGTGAAGACTATGAGGAACAATGTGGTAACAAAACATAGTTTGTGTCCCCAGTTTTTCCCTCTGGATAAGAAGACATTGTTTTCATTATAAATCATTGCTGAAAGAGCAAATTGTATGAATTTAAACAATTCTGCATTTTGTCATTGTAAGTCACATCTCTCCAGAGGAAAGCTGATGTTTTTTTTGTTTTTTTTACCTCCTCCCATCACAGCCCAGCACAGCACTTAGAGGCCTCTTTGCAGCCAGTGGATTTATCCACTTTCCCAAGATTTTTTTTTTTTTTTAGCATCCTGCATCACGGCTAATGGCGAAATAGAAATTAAAATTAGAACAGCCAAAAGGCTGCAGAGGGTAAATGTGGAATCTGGTTCTCACTGTGTTGCATAATGATACTCTTGAATAACGTCAATGGCAAATGATTTGAGTTGCAAAGAAGCAACGAGAGAACCCGCTGACCTCAAAGGACTTATTAATTTATTTTCAATACACTCAACCAGAGGTGTCTCTGCCGCTCACGTTAAAATGCACAAATCAAAATCTGAGACGCTGTGTTGTGTCTTTTAATCCTTCAAAGGGTTTCGACATGCAAATTTTTTAAATGTCTCTAAACACTGAACAAATCCCAGTGCGCCAGGCTAGATCTAATATTTCCTCGGAAGCAGAGAGATTTTAACTTACACCAAACGATGTAGTGTAGAGTTTTAATATTAGATAGCTGCAAAAGATGCTTTTTGTTTTTTCTCTTCTTGCTAAAATGAAAAGCCGATCACAGGGAGCATTATTCGCCATTCCTCTCTCGTAAAGCTGATTACGCTCCAGCAGGTGAGTGTGCTGGCATCAAATGTTTAAGTGCCAGAGCTCAGAGGGGTTTCCAGGGCAGGCACACAGCCAAGTGGAGAAACTGTTCAGCATTCAAATGTCTTCATGTCTGTTTATTTATGGCAGGTACTGTATCGGTACTTGCCAAGAGTCTCTGTGCTATTTCTGGTTCCCCTGAAATAACAAACAAAGGAAGCTCTTTTTTTTTTTTGCGAGGGGCTTTGAGGGCTACATTTAGATTATATGAATGAAAAACTATGGTCACCATAGTGATAAACACTCTACTTACTTTATTACACAAACCTGTTTCAGGCATCAGTGCACCCAACTCACCTTCCCTGGACAGCTGGATACGTTGTTTTGCCCTTTTTCTGCCACTTGTGTTCAAGTTTAACTTCTAAGCGCCGCCTGTTAACCAAAGCTCCGTTGGCTTTCCTTGAGGGTGATTTATTATGTTCGTATCAGAATCACACCAGCAAAGATACCCCCTCCCCCCAAGACATCAGGTGTGCCCACTTTTAAGCTCTGAAGAAAGTCTGAATCCTGCCTTACTTGTGTAACAAAGGAAAGACAGGTGAATCTCAGGTAATAAAGCTAACAGCATCAAATTAATCAATTTTAATAACCCAAAGAGTAGTTCTACACTTCATACATATTTATGTACATAAAGTGAATATAAAGTTGGAACAGGAGCAATCTTTGTTTAACTCGGCTTAAAAGCTTAAATTAGCTTAAATGTTGGAAGAAAAGAAACAGCTAAGAAAAATAATCCATCTATCCTTTTTTTTTTTTCAGGGTGGGGCGCTAGCACGATAACAGACAAACATCTGTCCAGTCACTTCCACTTATCCAATTAGGAGCCTATCCCAGCTACCATTGCACATACAGCAGCATACACCTGTCGCATGGCTAACACAGAAAAATAGACAACCATTCACACCTATGGGCAATTTAGATTCACCAATTAACCCCACTACGTCTTTGGTATGTGGGAGGGAGGGGCCAGCAAGAAGTCACACAGGCATGGGGAGAACATGCAAACTCCACAGATGGTGTATTTGAACCCTGGACCTCCTTGTTGTGAGGCAATAATGCTAACCACGGGACCACCATGCTGCCCGTAATAGATTCATTCACCCACTCTTTCATTCATTCACATTCATATCCATAATTTACAATCACCAAGAACTAAATAAGCATGTGTTTGGACTGTAGGAGGAAGCCTAAGCACCCAGAGAGAACTTGGATGACACTCAGCATCATGATTGGAGGCTGAGTTTTAGATGGTCTACAGAAGCACATACTTCAACAAGAAGCCAGCCCCTGACACAAGTCGTGCTTTCCTTAGTTCTTGTGCATGTATAATGTAGTCACTTTGGAAAACAACAGTTGTGATCACAAAACACCAGCTGTGGATCTTTATATAGGCAGAGGCCCTGCAGCTGGTTTCTTGTTTGGCAGTCCTTGTCCTCGGGCTCTCTTTGTAGGCAAAGTCCATCAAAGTCCATCAAAGTGGTTTGAAGTGACAGCTTGAAACAAGAATATGGCTGCAACACAGAATGGAATTGACACAAAAAAGTTAAATAATGCAAGTTTACCATGCAGGGTCATGCAAACTACAGGGGGGATAGTGCGCTTCACTTGGTTTTATTATATACCGACAATTGTGTTTCAAAGTGTCTTAAGATGTGTCCTGTGTCTGCAAAAGAGAGAGAGAGAGAGAGAGCATCTGAAGGTCACTTCAGCATGCATTAATTATGACAAGGATCACTTTTCAGAGCAGTTTTTATATTCTTTTATTTTTATTGTAACTTACTGACAGGCACTAAAAGGCAAGATTCAGTGAGTGAAAAGCTTTCTTTCCAGGAAATAGATTTTCTCATCTATCAAAAATAAACTTCAAATGAACGTGATTAAGTTTTTAAATTTAAAATAAAGTATTTTTTGTTGGAAATGTTTTACAGCTCATCCAGTTAGTAGGAGCCCTAGTTTCAAAGCCCCTGCTTCAACAGGACCCCCCTCCATATTCCAAAGTTTGCTGTCAGTGATCAGTAGGGATGTTAATAGCTAGCTATTGTTCTTGTGTCCTTTTGAAGGGAACGGGGCTTGATGAGTCACATTCAGATTTTTAACAGTATCCTGCAATTCTGCTGAGCTACAGTAAAAGTCACCAGCAGTTTCCTGTGCCAGACTCTTCGGGTCCATCTGTCAGACTGATATCATACCACGAGATCACAAGGGCTGCCAAACATTGTTGTAATCCTGTTTTGCACAAGGAAGTAAAATAATCCTCTGCCAACAAACCGATGGATGTACATTATCATAAAAGGATATTTGATTGTGTTATAGATCATATTACTGTATACTGTTTTTGTGGGCTAAACCTAATGAAGGCCAACAGACTTATTGCGCTACACCGTCATCATTTGAGGGAAATCAAAACTGTGGAGTTATTTGCAGCCAATGTAAAGAATGGCCACTCAGGCCCTGATTAACAGTCATTACCAAGTCAGTTTGAACTGAAGCACTGAACCACTCAGAACACCCTGGATTCACACATTTCCACTATTACCACTCGTTTTGACTGCCAGGATCTAGTTAAACAGCTTTCCAACACTGAACTTTGAGACTTTGGTCTAAAAGCAGAAATGTGGAGAGTTCCTTTGAAAGGGCTAGCATGTGAGAAGGATGTGGCGCTCGCTGCTTGGAGCGACCATCTGCAGGGCCTCTGGCGAAGAGCAGGTCATCCATAGTAATAGCTGTTTCTCAGTGCCATCCTGCTAAAGCACCTCTCAAGGCAGAGAAGCACATGTGTTGCAGCTACCTCCTAACACGGGGCATCATCAAGCAGAAAGAGACGTCTTTGTGGTCCATGTGGTTCGTGGGCCAAAGAGCCACCTATCAAGTACCTTCAGCCTAGTTTATCTTCGAAAACAGATGTTAGTGTTTGAGGGGTAATGTCCTTCTCAGTGGATTAGCAGGTATTTAGACCATGTTAAAGGAATGCAGTAAATTAAGATGGTCAGAGTGTGCTGATTCAGGCACCAATGCAACATGAGGTCTAATCCATTAAGTCCACTTTAAATGACAGATCAATGAGGTTGAAGCTTTCTCAGATGCTCAAATCTGTACAGACACTGTTAATACTGTGAGACAGGATTTCAAAACACATCCGCTGTGGCAAAAGCTCAGAAGAGCTCAAACACGTTCCTGTTTGTATGTTTCTTGTTTGTTTATTTTTTTTAGGTTGTTTGTTTGTGGTGTTAACACCCAATTTGCATCCCAGGAATCAGAATGAAGGGAAAAATTAGTACAACTCTGACATCATGGTTCAGACCAATGATTTTATTTCTTATAATTGTGCTAACATTACTGATCTCAAACCACCGTAATACTCTGTTTAACCTGATCCTTGTTTTGTGGTACCGCAAGCGTCATTTGGCTAAATAACCAGTATGTAACCAGTGCAAACGTGACTGACACCCTGCCAGGCAAACATTTGTTCCCTCAAATTTTTCCACTTCTTTGCACATTCCCTTACAGATTCTGATTGTTTCTGCAGTCCCCATTCAAGACTTTGCTGACATGTGGGAGTTCTTGTATTGAGGTGATTTGTTATCATTCCCTCACACTGAAATTAAGCTGGAAATGCGCTGGAGGAATCGATGCTACTGAACAAGCTCATCAGAATAGTTGTGGGCTGTGTTGACACACTCTAGGGAGGGGCACTCATGTTATGACCTAGGTCATAGTGTAAGTCATGGCATGGTTTTCAGAATTGTCTGTGGCTACGACATATACACTGCGTTTTTCTCATGCAGATGCATAGATCCCCTATAATTCTGTGATGCTAAGAATAATTGTTTTTCCCAAAAAATTACATTATTTTCACATGCTCATTTCTAAGCTACATATTTGTTTGCTAACATATAAGATAAATAAACGTTGACATTGCTAGAGCGGCAATCAGAACCAGATATTCTGACCATGCAATGACCGACTACAAGTGACAGTAACATCAGTTATTGGCCCTCAAATGTATTCATGTTATAACACATGCTGAAACGTAAATACATCTCAAGCACATTAATGAAACAGAGGATCCAAAGATAGGAGCTACTGTTGTCAAACTGTGTTTTCAAGACAGCGTTTTTTTTGTGTGTGTGTGTGTTTATTTTTTTAAGACAAGGAGGAGTGGGGGACTGAATCCACAGTGCATATTGTAGCTTTCAGTGACACTGAATCTGCATATGCTAACCAACTTGCTGGGCTTTGTAGTGCCCCCCAAGACAATAACCATGCTAGCAATGACAAAAAAAGAACTGCATAGGAATCTTAAACAGTAGAAATATACAAATGGTTGTAGTCCTGATTTAATGTGCTGCTTTTCAGGGTTGAACACTATAAACTGTTCCACTCAAATCTGCTTGTTCTCTGAGTGTAGCCATAGACCCTGTTTGAGCAGCGCTGGAGGTGCCAAAAGAGAAGGCCAAGTTTAAATTAGCTGTGGTGTTTCTTTGTATTGTAAAACATTTATGATCTTATCCCGAACATCTACTGCAGCCTTTACATGGCAGTGTACTTATCACTCAGCCTTTTGCTGCCACACTAGTACCCTTACGTTCTGACCATTATACTGTTAAAGCAGAAATATAGTTGCTGTTACACGAGAAACAAGATTCTGTTAGCAATATAATTATTCAATTTGGAGAAAATGGACTTGAGTCCAATCAGATGCATCTCTTGTTAATCAAATTGTGAAATTCAGAAAAGAAAACTCAGGGGAAATAAAATGTCCTGCACAGTTGCAGCTATTACAGTGAGTCATGCTCACTGTGCTGTGTAATGGCAGCATTATAGAAAAAAAAAAAAGTGTCATTTTCAAACTGAAATAGCGATCAGGTTTAGATAAAGCTTTGAAAGGCAGGTGTAATTTATAACAGTCTATAAGAAGGCTGAACAGTTGTGAATCGCCATTTTCAGGTCGTGAGTTTCTCCTGATACAACCGATCTTGTCATCGCGCCTTTATTTTCTATTAAACTCTCAAAAAATCTGCAGCATGACAGTTTTGGGCTCATACCTGAGGTCATGTCTGAATTTATAGTTAGATGATCTGAGTTGCCCTACTGTGAACTACTTCTGAATCACAGCTACCGCACCAACAGGGGTGCTTCACAGACAAATGGTTTCCATGGCAACATTATTTGATAAGCTCTCTCAAAGCGATCAAAAGGGGGAATAAAAAGCCACCTACTTAATAAGTCATAGACTGGTGAGTGCGACTCTATCACTGCTTTGTGCAATTTGGATGTCGGTTTTTGCACAATGACAGCGGGTTTATTCAGGTAGAGGGCAATTATGTCGTTGTGAATCAAAATCCAATTGCATTTGGTGTACACAGCTTTCATATTGAGGTGCTTCTGCTGATGCACTGCCCAAAAAATGGCACAAAGAGGGAAGTTATCAGATTTATGAATATGTGAGATAAATGATAATCAGAGTCATTTAGGCTTGCTAGATGGAAAACAGAAGTTTAAAAATATATTTTTTTGATCTTTCTGCAGCTTATTATGTTTTCACCTCAGGGGCTGAATTTCAACCAAAAGAAGTATGGGTCAAGATAAGTTTACCCAGCAGCTGCAAAGCTGTGTGCTCATGCACCCTTTGTCCCCCTCTCTCCCGTCCTCTTATTTACCCTGTCTAATATGATTTATGACCTTACATAGAACCCAGAAAATGTTTGCATTGGCTCAGCGAGAGCATGACCCACATTTATATGTATCTTTGTCATATCTGCCACAAGCAATGATTCACTAATTCTATATATACCAGCGTTAGACATGATTCATAAGCACCAGCAATTAAATCGAAGGATCACAGATTGAATGACACAACTTTATTGATGCGTGCATGGCGACCTACAGTACAGAACCCAGAATCATGATAGGATAAGTTGGATCTTGACAGCCTGGTTAAGTAATTCTCATCGTAATGTCTCAGTACCTGCAGAGCAGCAGTGATTGCATTAAAAATGGTGGGAGTGGCAAAACAGGGACAGGGTGAGGTGAAAAACCAAGCACCGTCTCCACATCCTAAAGACATTAGTCTAGATGCACATGCTGATTGAGGGCATATACCCCAACAAGGTAACAGTGATAACAGTTAGCATAGAAATTGGTTTGTGTTTGCATGCATGGCGGATCAACCCAAAAAACTTTGTAAAGCGCTTCCATGCAAGCTCGGGCTAAAGAGTTTAGCTTCTGTTAAAGCCATCTGGCGCCCCTTTGATGAAATATGTTTGAACTGTGTCACATTTTGTTCAGCTGGCTTGTTCACGAACACTACAGTCCACAGAGGCGACCAAGACAGAGAGCGGCCCCACAAAAGAGAAAAGGAACTGAAAATGCACATAGTGCGTGTGTGTAAATGTGTGTAAGAGCCGGTGGCTGTGGGTGTGTGGGTAGGTGGGTGGTGTGGGATAGGGGCACTCAGAGAACGACAGGGAGAGTAAATGTCATTTCAGAATGCAGCGCTGACATGCCACCGTCCTTTCACCCATTTAAAACCTGATTATCGTATTGTTCCTTTTTCAGACGCAGCGCCAGCGTTTCACACAAAAGAATGAGGAATTCCTAAAAATGAGAGCTAGTTTTACACATTTTCATCACCAAATAAGCAAATTCTTCTTCTGTGGGTGTGTGAAGCTTACAAAGCAAGCGACACACACAGGAGCAAAATAGCTCCTGTGCGTGCGTGCGTGCGTGCGTACGTGCGTGCGTGCGTGCGTGACAAAAGAGATGAAGAGGGTTTGTTTGTAAGAAAGAGAAAAATAAGGAGCAGAGGAGTTGACCTAAGGGGAGGACACTTTTTCTGCACTTAATTGCCAGCAGTCGTCTCCCAGGAGACAGAAGATGATCATATGGGCTAGAAGCACCGTGGCTTCTTATTCTACTCCACAAAACCCTCTTCAGAACAATCTAAGGAGCTTGGAAAGAAAAGCCTCTGGACTTCTTTATGAAACTTATGAAACTTAACCCTGTTATGCATATCCCCCAAGAGGGACATGGACCTAATGTTGACACTCCCATAAGGCTTAAATCTGGGACTCTCCACCTTTTGACCTTAGAACTGAAGAAGCTTCTCAGATGAGAGGTGAAACGTCTTCAAGCAACTTAAAGAAGTCCAGATGCTTTTCTTTCCTAAGCTCCTTAGACTACGATGACCTGGATGACTGAGAAGCTTCAGAGACATATTCAGGACAAACCTCAGCCTGTTTGTCACCTCCTTATTTAATGATGCGTCTGTGTGAAAAGTACAGGAATGTATAAGAAACAAGGACTATTCCAGGACTATTCATGTATTTTTGAGCAATATGTGAAGTTATGCGCCACGTTCTTCTCATCCCCTTCCATCTTTGGTTCCCAACCAAGCTGTCATTTAGCTGTCAAAAGTCTAGGTGATCGGAGAACACTGGCTGAATGACATGGGGAGCGATCCGTGTTTTTACTGACAGTGAGATGAAGTCCAAAATGATCCCTATTCCTTTGAGACCATCAAATTTGTACTGTACTGCACTGCTTCTTATCACGAGCATCCCACGGTGCCTGATGAGTCTAATTAGAAAGCAGTTACAGACGGAAAGCAACGTAAACATGTGCTTGCAGAATGATTTGGATGAATTTCAGCTTGTACTGGGTGTTCCGGAAAGTGGCAACCTTGTCACACAACACATATTTCATACTTAAACAAATTCAATATGGCCCTAAGTAGAATCACTGTGTGAGCAAATTGCACAGAAGATAATGTATCAAATGGCAGGCTAAATCCAATTTCACAAACACATCCCCTAGAGTAAGATTCTGATAACTTGACAGCTAATCCTTGCTTGCATGCACTCATTGAGAGTGTGAGAAGAAAGAGGCAGAAATCCCTTATTGTATTCCTTTAGATGGAAAACATGGAATTTTAAAGGAACTGGGAAGCTTTTATTTTGTCATTATCCATCCACTAAATTCTGCTTGCAAAGGATTTTCTATTTCTAAATCTACGTCTTTCAGGAGGAGTCCAGGTTACACAGGTCACCTACACCAAAATGGACTCACACATATACTTACTGACACACACATATTAACAGATGAGTTTCCCATTTCTCTTTGTATGAGTGAAATGCAATAATCTGCATTTAAAATATATTATACAGAAATCATTTTTAAAAAGTGCAATCAGTTTACAGATTGTGCTTTCTTACCTACTTGGATATTTTGTTGGGAAATAAAATTTGTTGCTGTTACACATCTGCTTGAAATCCACATGCTTGTCCTACCCTGTGTGTATCCTCATTGATTGGTGTGTCCTGCCGAAGTCCAGCATGCGTACCTGTTAGTATGGTGAAACTTAAAAGTACCTCAAGCCAAATGTCTCAGTCAGGTATAAAGTTCAGTATTTTTTTTTCTGAAAAAAAAAAGTTATCAAAACAGATGTTTTCAGAAACACTATAGTTAAACAGTTCAAATGTAATGGAAAATTAATATTGATTTATCCCTCTAGTTGGTGCATACCAGCATCGAGGGTAGCACATTAAAGTAATCACATTACAGTTGTCTGTAATGCTACAAGAATCACGAGTACTGATTCTTGGCTCAGTACTCATATTATCCTTAGTATTTCAACAATATTTCAGTTATGTCACTTGCATGTATAATTTCATTATGACCTTTCATGCATGGTTCTGCAACAGCTATTTAATTTTGCAAAGAACAAAGTAACCCAACAATGGCACTTATAAAGGTCGCAAGTCATTCTGTTTCAAAGTCGGGTAGAACCGATAATCTGGCAAAAGTGCTCAATTCATAGAGGTATAGATTTGTAAAATGTGGGACATGCAGATTAGTCAATATATGCCCTTAAAATTCACTGATAATATTCTATTGACGTATTCAAATAAAGTTTCTATCTCAAAATTTATTTTTGCATTTACTCAGAAATAAAAATCCCCAAACAGGAAGTTTTTACAATCAGTTTTGACGCAACACAACAATCAAAAAAGATCAATTTTAATTACTAACTTGTTGAACAATATGATATTCTAGAAAAAAAATGATTTACATTATCAGTATTTGTTTTAAATTAGCTTCTCATTGCTTCTTTGTTAGCTTGACCTGCGTTTCCTCTAACAGTGGTGGAGACTGCTTTGCATTGGGGTAGGATTTAAATAGTTAGCTCACTAGGTAGATAAGCTAAGCTTAATTTTTAGGCAGATAAAGTAAAACTTATTTCAAGATGTTTATTCAAATTAAAAATGGGAGATTAGGATCAGACAGTGATTATATTTTCTGTCAAGTAGTTCCACTCGCTAATTTCTCCTTTGCTCTCTATAAGTGGGAAATAATCCTTGAACTTTAAGAGGAGAAATGAGTTCCCAGCTGTGACAACTCTATCATCATTTGTAATGTGGGCAGGTAGTTCAGGCACACTTTTTCATTAAGGCACATTTTCAAAAATATTACAGGAAAATATTTGAACTTCTCTACAGGCAAGAAAAAGAGGTTAAAATGAGCCAGAACAATCAGCAATAGTGTTCCACCACCTTCAGCTAATGAGTACTTAAAGGCAGTTTAAAAGAAAATACTGTCAAGTGAGACTGTTTATTATAGACAGCAGCCTGGCAGTCCTCCCAGCTGATGCCTCTGAGGTTGTTAAGGAAGTACCTACCCTATTTACATCCTTTCTTTCTTCTCATGGCTGTTGTGCATTTATGTTGCAGAGGTTTATGAGGACACACATGTGGTACTTCAGTATCTAGCTATTACTACAAGAGATGTTACGGCCAGGCGGCCGGGCTGTGGGTGCGGACTCGGACGCAGAGAGAGGGAGGCAGAACGGAGGTGAGTTAAGTGCTCTTTATTTACAGTGATGTCTGAATGACAGGGCTAGTGGGCAAT
>VURO01044279.1:100700-117579 GCA_015108175.1 Pelvicachromis taeniatus | reverse complement strand
AAAAATTGTTATTTTAAAAAAAAAAAAAAAAAAGGAGGGGAGAGGAAGAGAAAAAATCGCCCGGACCCCATCGTTACTGAATGGGGTTGAAAAAGCCAGCGTTAAGCGGAGGCTGCTGGTGCACAGGGTCCGGGGGGCGACGGGAAAAAAAAAAAAAACACTCAGCGTGTAAAATGTCAGTAGTTTGCCGTGTTACTCCCTAGGTTATAGCATCCTACGGTGGTAGACGTTACTCACCCTCTTCCTTGTCCAACACCATCGTCCTGAGGAACGAGGAGTCCTTCCTCGGGCGATCCGTCCTCGGCTCCAGCAGGCTGCACCGCTCGGTGTGCTCACAGCTTCTCCTGGAAATGGCTTTGAAACGCGCGGTTGACTAGACTACGCCTCGATAAACCGAAACCCTGGAAAGATGAATTGCCGTCTGCGCGTTTTCTCCCTCCTATCAATAATAATTCACACACGGAATACGGCGATAAACACGACGAGAAACCCCTATCCGGACTGAAGTGCAGCGCAAACAAATAGCGATCAAACAGCGTCGGTTGCTCTTGATAAATTCCATGCGAATAGAATAAAAAAAGAAAAAAAAGAGGAGGAGGGGGGCAAAAACAATGAAAAGCGATACAAATCTAGTGTCGCCTATCTGTAACTGTGCACACACGGTCGGATCAGACGCTCAGACTGAACGGCTGAGCTCTCCTCGCTTCTTAATATTCTCTCTTTCCCGTTCTCATTTGCTCCGAAACGGCAACTATATTCAAACAAATCCAATTGCAAATCTGACAACTGCTAAAAGCAAACTCGCGCCGCCTCTCTCCCAGTTTATGTGCCGCGCTCGCCTCTGCTGCTACTGAATAAATGCGCGCAGTTCCCAGAGACCCTCGGATTCCCCTGTTAATTAAATCAATTCATTATGCTCAGATCTGATTAGCAGCCCTTCCCCCCTCTTTGAATCAATTATTCAATACACAAACATAATTGCTTGTGCCAGAGGTGTCTAAGTATTAGCTTATTTAACTCCAAGGACACTAATTACCCCTAGGGCAAGGGAACTTTTCTCATTAATTCTGACAAAACACAAAAGCACAGCTAAGGGAAAGTGTGTGTGTGTGTGCGTGTGCGTGTATGTAACTGGTCCGCCTGCCAGTCTGAATGTGCGCGATCGAGAGGGAGAAAGAAGGAGAGCGCGCATGCACCTAAGTTGGTATTGATGCACGTGCGCACGCACGCGGGTGCATGTATCAGGGAGAATGAGAGAGCGGGAGAGGGGAAGAGAGACATTGAAGGAGAGCAATGGTGCTTCACTGGTACAGTTTGAGTAAACATAAAAAGCGCTCAGTGTTTTTGTTTTGTTTTTTTTTCTTTTTCCCCCATCTCCCTACTTTTTTCCCTCTGCAGAATTTAATAGAAATAACATCTAATTGTGGTCTGTTTAGCAGTTAATTAGTGTCCAGACACAGTTATCATACAGGCTGCAGATAAACAGTCGTTTCAAAAGACAGCACAACAGATGGGCTGCGTTTTTGATTAGTGGGTAGATAGAAGGTTCAGTTTCGAATCTGGTAATATAATTGTTGCCTGTTATTGCCAAGATGAAAGTGTTGCTGTTTCATGGTGGAGCCTTAAATAGCACCACTTTCACTTGCCCTGCGGAGACTGTTAACCAATTAAGGGTGAGATCCAACAAAGATTAGCCATTTAGGAGAGTAGAGTGGAGTATAGCTACAATAATGTAGGTTCGTCAGCAGCCAGCAGGCTGTCTGTGGTGTGAGCTTGCTCAGTCTGTCCTTGCCTTCTGTTACATTTTGCACACATATTACAGACCTCCTCCAGGCACATCATCATTAGCTCCCATATAAGCAAATTATTGTAATAAACAATTGCGATAATAATGCAATTTCTATTCAGAACTGTTGTAGAGCACATTTTAGTAACTTTGACGTGGCCGAAGCTTATCTGTGAGATAAAACTTTGATGACGAGGGCGCGAGCTAAACTGCACCGGTTTTGAGTTGATTATAGGTTCTGTTTTAACTCTAGTCTGCAGTGAATGAACTATGCATGCTTTATTATTCCATAATTATCCTGCTCTGCATTTGAAATAAACATTTTATACGCCTTTCTAATGTGATCATGCACTACAAATCTAAGGTATAAAGCTGACTGTACATGGCCCGTAGGGATAATTTCAGTTTTCAGCGCAGCAGGCTGTGGTGAGATTGGGTTGGCCCTCAAATCAATGGGCTGATCCTTCTCTGTATAGCGTTCTGGCTGACACGCTTGACTTTTCATCTCCACGGTCACATAGATTGATGACTTATGACCGAGAATGTATGTTTGCTGACCTCTAGCAAAGTGAGTGACACATAATTAATCCAATCACACGGAAAACTGGGAAGGAAATGGGAAGAATGGTTCAGTATCATCAGGGCTCGACTTCAGAGAGCCATTTGAGTTTTGAATGTGAACACCATTGTGTGGATTTCTGTGGATTTGACACAGTTGCTTCAATAGAGTCTGCTTGTTATGAAACATATCTTGTAGATGAGAGGCGTTGTGTATATTAGAGTCACCAGCTTGGTCGTCATATTTGAGTTTCGTGTGTGAACAGACCTGGACACCCCCTTTGAGTCCATTTTATTGCCATATTTGACTTTTCTGTTGCTCCTTGGTTTGAACTAGACAATAAAATTAGGTTTTTATGTTTAAGTAACAGGACGACATTGTTAGACTTGGAGACAAAAGATGCACTTTCACACATTTATTCGCACATGTTAAAAGACAAACTTATGCCATCTCCAACAGGGTTTTTGGACAACTTTTATGTTTATGACTATGTACGTGACTGTTACATGTCCTTGGATACCAGGGTTGCACAACCACAGGAGCATTTTAGCTCATGTTGTCTTGCATACTGCCCTGCACAGTGAAAAGTGACGCTAAAAGGGTACTCAGTGCATTACAGTGTAAAGCCTTCACTTCCTAGCCAACCATCAGTCTGTGATGATTTGAGAGTTATATGGTGTTAACAGGACCATATATAAAGTTCTGTTTTAACATATGTGAAGTCACGAACAGGTTGAACAGTGGTTCTCACTAAAGGTAGCTCTCATTAATATAAATCTAAAATGATCAATTATAAATTATAATACCTGTGATACATGCTCCAGGTAGGCCAGGGTGTATTGCTCAGCCTCTCAGCCCTCTGTCTTGGGTGCAGACCCTTTCCTACTTCACATCCAGCAGCTAGGTCAGTAAATACTAGAAACAGGCCCCTGAGTGGGCCTCTCTGATACACAGTTAATTAAAATTCATTTCTGAGCATGCATTAGCTATGCCCATCTATTTATGGGCGGCTTTCAAATGCAACCACTACAAAACAGTGCTCTGTAATTAACCCCACCTAATCAGATAGCACACTAGTGTTGTGTTCCTATTCGTCCTCAGGCACACAGCCATTGGACAGGGGTTTCAGAGAGAGGATGAGCCCATTCTATAGTTCAGAATGGCTAAGCAGATTAAAACCTCATATCAAACATGATATTTACAGGCAAGGCTCAGTGGAGAGTGCTCCTTTTATGTGGGATGGGGAGAGGCTTCAGGGCTGGGCTTTTAAAGCCATGTCCCTTAATTGTATTCTGGCTAAGTGGGATGAATGGTGCTTTTTAATCAGACCACTGACGGGGCTCTGTGTTGTAAAAGTATAGAGATAGTGCCTGATAGTTAAGATGCTGAACGATATGCTTTTAGTCCAGGCTTTTCCAGCTTCCACTGATATTTAAATGCATTTTGGCATTCTGCTGACACCTGTAAACATCGGTGTGATTTCCCTAGCGTTTTTCTGTTTCTGTATTGTAGGAAAAACTGGTTTGGTAGGTCACTGCAAAAATAGAGTATAGTCACTATGTGACTTGAGGTTTTTAGGTCTGTGACTTAAAGGCAGACATTTGTGCGCTGTTTGCAAATGTGCCGTGCTTATACTCAGAGAAAATCTGTAAAAACTACAAAAATAAAGTTACATTCAAGAGTGAGGCCTGCTTTACTTTGTTACCCTGAGAGTTAAGGTTCTGCTCCTCCTAGTGGCTGATTCCGGCTATGTTTCCCCTCAGACTTGCACAGAAATGGCTTTGATAGCTGATTTTTTAACACATCTCGTAATAAATTGTTAACACTTTTACTTCTCTTCTTTTACCCAAATGCCGTGTGGAAAATGTTAATTATTGGAATCTTTTTGATGTAACCAGGCATGTTCATCATATAGAAACAGTATAAACCCCGCTGTTCACCTAGTCAATTTGAATTTCATGACCAATCACATGTAGACAAGGTGTCAGTTGGTGGGTAGGGAAGAGGGGAGAGTGAATCCCTTTCCCAAACAGTTAATCCAACTTTAATCCTAGTCATTAGGAATTAGACATGCCGAGCTGTCCGGCCGTGCCTCTAAATTACAATCAAACGGTTACCAATTACACAAATTATTGATGGTAGATTCTCTTTTCAACTGCAAATTAAGGCTATTAAGGAAGGCTCCTTTTTAATGCAAAAGTGACTAATTAACCAGCGGATAGGAAATCTGCTGCCCAGATATCAAAAAAGTTCTCAGCACACATTGCAGAAACACAAGGGAACCAATTAGTTTAATTATCAAAACAGCTAATTAAAATTGCACAGTTCCTAATTAGTTCTTTGCTTTTGCCTCTAATTGACAGCATGGAGATAAATGGGCTGCCGATGAAAATGGGGAGAGGAGAAAAACAGGAGAAACTTCGGCAGAATATTTATGCTGACTTTATCTCCGTCTGTGTGGCAGCCCTTGAAAGTGGAAAATTAATGACCTTAATTCCCAAACTGTTTTTCCTCTAACGGTGCTCCCCTCTGTGCTCCTGGTGCATGCTCCTTTGTATGGGCCTGCCACCCTGCCAACTGCTGGAATGGGAAAAAAGGGATACTTGGGGGTGGGAAGGAGCCACGATTCTCCTCCTAATGTGACAGCTCCCACCTAACAATGGAGAAAGATGAAAGAATGGAGCAGATGTAACCACTGGGAGCGTTGCATCATGGGACTGCAACTCTGTTGTACTTTTTTCTAAAGCACTTCTATCATCTAGGAGGGCACTAATTTGTCCAATGAAAAAGAAGAAACTCTTCTGTGATAATATGTATTTGACAGCCTGCCACTACTTTAAATAAGCTTCTCGATTTGAATTTTAGATTGACTAATGTATGTAGACAGCCTTTGAAAGTCTGCATAACCATATTTGTTGGTGTTAACATAACTGCGAACCTTTTTGCTTTATCCTCTCGATTTATCTTTCCGGTTCTCCTTCTTTATTGGTGTGGTCTGTTTGAAGGTCCTTGAAAACAAAGAAGAAAGATGGATCCAGTTACTAAGAAATGCTACACTGGCAAACCTGAACGACAGCCATTTACCTCATGAGATTTTGTGCTAGACTTTGTGTGTATATGTGTGTGGTACCCTCTCTGTTGTCTGTCCTTCTGGCAGGCTTTGTCTCTTTGTGTTCCTGCAAGGCCAACCTTGTCATGTGTAATCCTGTCCCTGTCTGGATGCAAGTGACGCGTGGGTCCTCTTGGCACATTAGTAGATAACTATCGACTAATCAGTTTACTTTTGGGACTGTGTGAAAATGTAAATTACATTAATGCTCAAATTATGCATCAAACTACGCAGATAGGCCAGACCAGAGGCCACATAATGCTGGGATCATTCAGTTAGTGCCTTCTACATGCAGTGTTAATGCACTCTGATTTCCCTGCTCTGGTTCAAATCAAGTGTGCTACGTCAGCCAGTTGGTGTCTGGGAAGCTGGAAGGGTCTTTGTATGAAGTGGAGCTCTTCCTTGCAGAACTCCAATAAAAAAGCAGAGAGATGACAGCTGCCCTTTGGATTTCTTTTGTCTAATTCAGTGGAAAGGACTTTCTGTTCCACATGCATTCTAGCATTTTACTCCCCTCTCAGTTGAAATTGTGGATTTTAATTTGTTTGTAATTTCTTTGAGGGGCCTAAAGTGAATTCACTAACATTCAAAAAGGTGATTTATCTAAACCCGTCCGTCTATCTGTTTCAATATTAAACAATGAAGATGCAGGTCTGTTGGAAAGCCTTGGCCTGGAGGAACTTGCTGCCCATGACTAACAAACACACGTCTAGCACTAATTGATTGTCTTGTGTTTTATTTATGGTGCAGTAGTAATTAGTGGACAGCATAATGTAAGCCATTCATTAGCACCTGGCTACCGCTATGGATTTCACTGCTTTGTCTCAGATGCACACATCATTAGGGAGAAACAAAGACTGGAATTTATTAGCGTGGCTTCTTATAAATATTCTTAAAGTCAGTGTGCCTTTAAGGAAGAACACAGGCCTGTAAAACTTTTGTCAGCATTTGCTCACTGATTCCATTTTCTGCAGAATATGTTAAGGAAGAGCAGTATAAATTTAATTTTAATTGTTTTGTACACACGCCAGTGAAAAGGAACTGATTGGATACAGTTCAGAGACAGTATATTAATACGTTATTTTCATATGTTAATTGGTTTGCATAATCTCTCCCTTTGCTTGGTTTGGAAGTACCTGGCATTGAGAAGGGGACTGAAGAGAATAGAAGACTCCAATTTACATAAAGCCAGCTCCTCTGAACATTAAATAATAATGCATATGCAAGCTGAAGGTGTGTTCAGTTAGCAGAAAGCACATCTTTATAATTTATAGTCCAGCTGTTTCAGTGCTTTCGAGTCCATTTTCCTCCCTGCTTGCTTTTAATGAAATCTTGTTACTGGAGAATTGACTGCAATGAATTGAGATTTTAATCCCATTGACGACCTGCTATGGAAATGCACGCTGGTAGGAACTTTTAATGGTGGGGCCTGTAATCAGAAGACACTTGTATTCAGCTCTCTATAATAATGAATCTCATCAAATGTTAAAGCTTGGGTCGTGTGCAAGGGGCTCAAATTTCAAGGTTTTTGACCATCCCCATTTGAGAAATTCCTCAGGGAGTGTGTGATTACTCAAGTTTAGCAGTTTATTGCCTCATCTTTCAATAGCCACTGAAGCACAAAATTCTCATCTAGGTTGCTCTTTTTTTCTCCACTTGAGGAACAGGCCAATATAGACTGCAGAACAGCTGCTCAGATCCCGGGGAACTGCTGTTGGCACTGCAGTGTTATTAGCTGCCACTATTATTGTCCATTCACAGAGTCATTTAAGGAAAACTAAATTCCATGACAAAAATCATTGGTGTGATTTTAATTGTTAGAATTGCATTGACTACAGCGGTGCTTGTGTCTTTCTGCAACACCAGCATGTATGTGCCCAGGCAGCACGTTCTCACTCCCAAAGCATAACATACTACGCTATGTGACAAATCGTTGGTATATTACGCTTTCGGCCACACAACACGTCTCTATGTTACACGTTCGGAAACAGGAGGAAACGTGAGAACCGTTTGGACAGAATCTACACATGTACATTTGTTTTACTTTCTCATCACAAGTCGCTTTGGAAAACACTATCTAACATGATTAAGGTTGTTGGTTGGGGATTAAGGGTATGGTTAGCGCTGGAATACAGGGCTGGAACGTGTGTTACTGCCGGGAGCGCCATTTTAGTAGATTCCATCCACAATCCGGCGCATATCATAGGGACGCAGAAAGTACCTTTTGCGTTCCCATGGGAAATCGTTGGTATGTTGCACGTCGGGAATGAGAAGTGTTTTGCCCAGGAATTTAATATGTGCACAGAAACTGTTATATGGCAGTTCCCAGAAAATAACTGTTAACTGTTAATTTATAGTTCCAAGGTTTCATCTTATATTTACTTGCATAATATAAACCTAAGTAGCAAAATGAGGGGCTGAAATGAGCCATAGGATTGCCAAAAACCACAGTTCCCATAATGGCCGCTTGAGGCTGGCATGTCAGTTCTCAAAGACTTTTAAAGGCCCAACTTTAAAGCTGAATTTAAAATGTTTTCAGCCTTGTACAAAAGTCATTTGTGTTTTGATCTATCGATGGCCTGGATATTATTTTGACAGCCCACCTTTATTTTATAAATACATTATCAGAAGTATTAAGTGACAGGTTGGTGTCAACAGAGAGTGTGTTTATGTTAATAGCATCTCATAAAACATTTCTAATACAGCTATTGATTCAGTTAACTGTTGTAACCACCCTACTATAGTTTTGGTGAGTCAAATTCACATATTCATTTGTATGTTACTTAGCACTAATTAGCAGGTTAACTGTCTATATGAAGCAAAGATCCAATCTATTGATGGCTATGCTAGCCAAGCTTGCTAGCATCAGCATTTTACCTCCTTGTTCAAATACAATTGCTTTTGACTCGCAAAGAGACTTCTGTGGCCAAAATGCAAAAATTGAGGCTTCAGAACAGACGTTCATGAACCAATGGGCAATGTTGCCGTAGCATCTGTCATCTTTTGTATACAGTCTATAGTTAGCCCACATTAGGTCATTAATATAAGGCTGTAATTTTGCAGAATACAAAGTTATCATCAAGTTCAGTTCAGGTCCACCACCTTGGGACAGCACCTCATCCAATAATTCCTATAACTGGAATCACAATTTATATATATAATCACACTATATCACACTATATAGGCAGGCTATTTAGTATAATTTTGGAAAATTAAGAAGCTAATTATTTCAAAGAGATGAACTGCATTTTTACAAACTGCCTGCATGCACTAAGATTTCAATTCTATATGGAATAGGCTTTGTGTTTTTTCCTTTGAACCTCTGCTCTGGAGAAGACTAGCAGGTCGCATGGGTGTGAGTGATGTGACGCTGTTTTATATTTGAATGACTAAATGTGACCTTTGAGATTAGAGGAGGAGTTGCTTCTCGGGGGGGCTGAAGAGAGTCCCCGCTGCTATGAAGCTCATGTCCCTTTGATCCGTCTGTAATGAGACTAACACCAGGCGTTGTGGTCACTGAACACATTGACACACCACTGGAGAGCCGACAGCTCTGCTGCCTGGTACTAAAGGTGGCTGTGTGTGTTTATGTGTGTGTCCTCAGACACAATAGGGCCTGGGGACATGCAGTATATCTGCAGGGATTTACTATTTGACGGAGTACACTTCCTCATGCAGTAATTTGAAGTTAACATACCGCATGAATAATATATGCAAATGCCCAAATTTGTCATGCCAATTAAGTGACAGTACGCTCGCAATCACACGTATCAATATGTCTTATTTTCTCCACACAAGGAAAGTTAAATCCATAAAAGAAAAGAGTTTCAGGTTATTTGTGTTGTTCTAACCAAAGTTTTCACTTGACATGATGCCACACACTCGAATCTGAGGGCATTCACTCTGACCTGAACACGACTGTGTTGAAACCCTGTCCTCTTAGACATCTTCAGAGATCCACTGAAGATCAATCATGACCGGGCCCATCCCCACGAGACCCTTAGTAACAGCCACTGATTGCTTTCTGCTGTGCAGGCCGTTAAGTGGAGTCTGGCAATGGGCTCCTGGACAACACTTAACAATCAATCAGAGGGCACAACCACTTCTCATTGCATTCCAGTTCTTCCCCTGCATTACAGACAAACAATAATTCAGGTGGACACGAGTGACTCTTAAGAATCACAGCCTGAGCATGCCCCATGATTTAGCTGGAGAGGGATACATCGGACCATCGACACAAACTTGAGTTGCCAGATTTACATAAACCGAGTGATTGAGGATACTGCTGACTTTTCACCCATTGTCATTTGGACTGTACTGACAGCATGAGTTTGATGGTTATCATGTGTGTTTGACAATCCAAGATTACCAGTTGTTTGACTTCTAGAATGGAACAATAAATCCCTGTTATGATTATACCAAAACTGCATCTCAGCACCAAGGTTATTGAAACATATTTGTAAAAATCTTTCCACCGAGACTGCATTTCATACTTTTCCAAATACTTCACTGAAATATCCTGTTGCAAATAGCTTGAACATTTTACGAGGCTCGCTGTTTACCAAGGACAAAATACACAAAGCTTGGGGAATAAAATACAAGAATATTAGCATCATGATAATGGTAGCTTAGTGCTTTGCCAGTGTAACTACATGTGCAGCTGAAAGTCTTCCATAAAAGCCCGGACTTAAAGTTTGCTTATTGATTAAGGATTCCATTGACTTAATGAACCTTCAACCTTCCATCAGTTGACTAGCCAATATATGCACTAATCTCTAAAACGGATGTCTGGCTGTGGTTCCTTTTAAATGAATTGATCTACTCAGCTCACCCCAAATGGGGAAATGGGCAAGTATTGATATGATTCTTGACTTAATGATGGATGTGGGAGATGGTAAAACACGAGCCACACGCGTCTGGTTGCTGTAGAGTAAGCGGAAATTCAGCGAAAAGTCTTACTGCTGCTCTTCAAAGAGAAAAGCAATATTATTTGTGTCGATGCCAGACACTCAGCTAACCTCTTTGAAACTTTTAAAGCATTAATATTCAAAATAAAACTCTCTTTACATTGCTTTGAATATGTTAGATCAATAACTATCTATATATTATATATTTATATATACCCCAAATGGGTTTTCTTTATTTTATATCGATTGTTGAGTTAATTTTCATTCCTCTTTATTTTTTTAGCCTACAGATTAGGCAAAGAGCTCAAACTGTTATTAAAGGAGAATTCTTACTCTGAAAGACAAAACCAATGTGTACGTGCCTTAAACCTGCATTTTTTCTAGTAACCAACAGGGGGCAGCTCGTTTTGGTTGCAAAAAGAAATCAGATTTGACCCTTTTGCTCATTTTATGATTTTATGCTCTTAATTGCTAGGTTTCAGTGTTATTTAACACAAAAGATGTTCATTTTGGAAACTGTGGTTCCAATTGGAGTAAAAAATGGTGATATAACATGGCTGCAGTATGAGCGCGCACTGTTTCGGGATGTTCGGTCAGTTCCACCCCTTGCTCGTCATGTCTGGTTTGAAAACACCAAGATAGCAGTGATCAGTTTGAGGCTTCGAGATGGGCCCTTAATAACTAGTGTTTGACATCGTGGTGGTTATGAGTGAGACTCTAAAAACTGTCCTTGCTATGAAATACAACAATCACGCCTACCTTCAGAAAAGCAGCACAATGATTTTGCGTGACGTGCGGACTGCACAGCAAATATTTATTTGAACTGCGATTACGCCCAAGAAAGGCTGAGATTTCTGCATCCCTCCTCACTGTGTTGGTTCACTGTGGAGAGAAAAGCATAGGACAGAGGATAGAACTTCTAACTGTTCACTTCCCGCAACAGAAAACCATTGTTCAATCTCTCCACAATAATAAGCGTGAGTGCCATGAATAATCACCAGCGTGTCAGCTAGCTGTATTGTGATCCTTAGCACTGGTGAGCCTCAGATGGCATCAAATAATTTTGTCTGTCTTCCCTCTGAGAGCTACGCAGCTGAGAATGTTTGATGTCCCTTCAGTTCATTTCAATCGCAGAAAGGCATTTTGAGAAAATTGAAACAACCCATTTCTTCCTCTGATCTTCTTCTGCTGTACATGGTTGTCAAAAGTGTTCAGCTTTTCTTTGACATGCGATAATGAGCCGGCTATCCAGGTCAAAGGCCCTTTAAATTTGATCTTTTATTTTATAAATGAATTTGTTATTTCTGATGAACGAATAATAAGTCAACACATTTTCAAAGATTTGCAGATTTTAAATCCCACTCAGGAGGGAAATTCTAATTAAGGAATGGAAATAGTTTCATTGATGCACTATAATTTTAAAATTAAACAAAATGAATTGCTTTTTTAATGTGAACATTTAATTAGAGACCTTATGTTGTTTGTCTCTTTTCCTGATCCTTGTTCTCTGTTTGACTCTTTAAGAGTTTAGGTGGAAAAAAGCTGTCAAAAAGGTCACTGAAAACCATTTTACATGTGATTTTTCTCTTTTAGTGGTAATACAACAAATTTTAATGTGCCAGCACACATACTGCATGATTTAGCTCACCATCACAGGCAGCACAACACATGGCTGTCCCATGGTCTTTCACACAGACGTTGATTTGTTGTTGTTTCAGCTCAGATCCTTCATCGAACCTTGTCTAAACTATGAATGTTGCAGACTGAAATGGTTACTATGTGATGCATGTGACGTAGGATATTACCCAAGAGACACCAAACACACCTGCTCCTGCATATGAGGCCAAGAAAAGAAGAAAAAGAACACTATGTCAGCTGTTGGCCATAAACCTTAAAGATGCATAAAAGTCAAGGTTGCACCTGGACTCGGAGGATCTGGTATTTAGGGTGGCAAAAGTTAGTTAACTTCCAGTATACTGCCTGCATGATGGTCCGTTTTGAACTCTTCTTCAATTTCTTACCTGGTGAGATGCACTGCACTGCAGGGATCGCTCTGGAGACCAGGCCGAAATAACTTGAAGGTCATTTAAATAGAAGAAGGCTCTTTGAGCCCAGAAAAAACTCACTGAACACGGTGTGCAGTATTTGTAAGCCACTCTAAAAAGGTACGCAGAGAAACTTCTCATGGCAGGGCACCGCTGTAACATAAAAGTAAACATCTTTGAAGTTCTTGAGGTGGTGAAGCACCTGGCTGAGCCAAATCTAGGAGCATTTTAATGTGGGTATGGAGAAAAGAGCTCTGCAAGCAGACCCAGAAAGGGTCTGGTGCCCTGTTGTTAGAAGTTCATTAGTTCTTAAATTTCACCAAAAAGTTGCAGTTCATCATATTAGTATTCAACAACTCCTGGCAAAACTCTCACTGTGGTGTTACCCACACATAATGGGATCATCATTCAAAATAATACCAAGGTAAGGTACGAGGAAACTGTGATCTTTGGTTACCAGTAATTGCAAATAGACAAATTATTCACATTAATGTACAATTTATTTGTTTGTGGCATTGAGCTGTCACAGTGTTGCCATGGACTCTACAGAAAAGCTTCCCAGACAGTGTAGAAATAAGAAAGTATTTAATCTAGGAGAGTGTGATGCTACTGAGCTAATGCACAGGAACCAAGAACCAGCTCAAGAAACACAACCCATCGAGTCTACTGCTCCTCTACGGAGGACTGGTTAATGTATTTGTGCATTCTTAAATAATGTTCTTGGTTTGAGAGAAAGAATCAATGAATTTAGCGGTGAACATAGAAGGAGTATGTAAAGTGCCGCATTATCTGCTCATTGTAAGGCTATTTGAAACAGCTGTGTGTGTGTGTGTGTGTGTGTGTGTGTGTGTGTGTGTGTGTGTGTGTGTGTGTGTGTGTGTGTGTGTGTGTGTGTGTGTGTTTTCCAGTGAGGGCATGGTGAGGTACAAGCCCTGTTCACAGTGATGTCACGCAGACTCTCTGTAGACTGGCTGAGTAAGAGGAACAACAGAATTTCAGCTGGAGAGATCAATTATAGATAGAAGAAAATGAATGGGAAAAGTAATTTAATAAATTATTGACTTGATGTCTTATATCATGTACAAAAGCAAATGAAAAATTAGATTGTGCATTTGGATGAAGTTGGATTTAAAGAGCTTCAAAATTATATTTAATTAGACTATGAAAAAAAAGTGTCATGGGTATATGAAGTTTCACTGGGAAGGGTAAATTAATGATCACATTTGCAGCAATAGCAAATGATGTGCCAACTAAGAGTGGGGCTGTCTGGAAAGTCAAGGATTGGGTGGGGGTTTGAAAGAGTCAACACCACAGTGGTCTTCTGTCTTCCTTTTCTTGAGTCAAATGGACCAATTTGGAGGAAGTGTTTCTCTGCTCTGTAGACTTTTTGCTGTTAAGAGCTTACTAGGTGCTAAGACAAAAACACAGCTTTTGCATCTGACAACGGCGTGTTGTCAGTTCAGCAGGTGGTCTCTGTAACTGTTTAAATGACTGGAGGATGACACAGCCTGTCTCAACTTTGTCATTTTTACTACAGTTTTTCTATCTTCAGGTAATATTGTTCTCCTATCCTCTGATCCCCTTATTCTGATTATTGGAGAAAACACCTGTAATGTCTTTTATTTTCATTAAAACTTCATCTCCTCCATGTCCTGTGTGTTACCAAGACTCAGTTTTAATTTTCTGTGGTTCTGGTGGTGTGTGCACCTTGTGTGGTTAGTCTGAAAGTCCAAACCCGCCACAACTAGCGCTTACTTCTTTTATACACTGGCCATTTAAAAATCTATGCAAATATTTCCTTAAATTAAAAATATTTTTCAGACTCACTTATTCTTAATGAAGCTGTTTACATCCAATCACGTAATTTTGCTGGTCCAATTTACGCAATTTATTTTTGGATCTGAACAGATCTGACCAATCAGACCACTGCATTCTGCGTCAAGTGCATTGTAGTTCAAAACACGCACCAGTACTGAATATGCAAACAGCAAAATAATACTATTTTACCTCAGATACTGAGCTACATACTGCTCCTGGTCAATCAGCTCTCTGCAATTATTTCTCTGCCTCCTCAGATGTGGTCCCAACTCTGCCAGCAAGAGTTCAAATTGTCCCACTGACATCCTGAAATATGTACAAAAGTGGCCGCAGACTCCTGGACCAAACTTTTAAGTTCTCTCTGCTGCTGCCTTCTTGTGAGAATAGCATAAACCCAGAATCTCAGTTTTCTTGTTTAGAAACATCAGGACCAGCTCATTATTGCTTCATGTTGACTTCATTCTTTTTTCACAGTGCATTTTTGAGGACAAACTTTCCACAAAACAGAACGAGCTGGGTGTGAAATTTCACTATGCGACAAGTTCAGATCTGAAAAATTCTGAATATCACGTTATTTGTTCGCTATGCGCTTGGTGAATAAAGGCCTTTAAACTGTGAAGCAGACCAAGACCACCTCATTTGGCTGGATCAAGTATTTGGTCAATGCATGTGGTCAGTGAGAGGTTCACTCTACTAGTTTTTGGTTTGGACCAAATGAATTAGCTGTAAAAGCACATGCAAATGCATGCTAAAAGTCTAAACAGCAAACTGTTAAAAAAAAAGGAACATGTTCCATTAGATGTGTGATTCCAAAACATGACCAATTTACTTTGTAGACAAATGATACATGTTGTCAATAAGAGCACACAATTCAGCTTTTTTTGGGTTTGAATTTAGTGCGAACTTTAATTTGCAGTGCTGTTTCATTATTCCAAACGACACATTCAACACTGAATTAAACATTGGGTTCAAGACTTCGAAAAAAGCAGATATGCTGGGTCGCCCAGCAGCCCCGGGAAAGTAAATACAGATTGTAATTAGGTGGAGAAACTCTAAAGTTGGATTTCACTTTCTCCTTTGCATGAACTGTTATGTGAAGAAGCCATGGGACAAATAGGAGGAGAGGGGAGGAGCAGTAGCGGGAGAAGCAAAGGAGGAGAGATGGGGGAACAAAGACTAATTTATGTGTGAGCCTCCAATGGTATCTCTGGGATGTTGTATCCCCTCAGATTGTGTCGCCTGGTGTCTGGAGAGGCAGAATGCAAATGGAGCCGGTTTCTAGGTGAAGTTGGGCACAGTCACAGGCCCGTGTTGGGACCTGGTTATGCAGTTGCTAAACAAGTGTTCTTTGTCATGCCGGGCCCCTGGGGCTGAGCCAAACGAATCCTATCATCTACAGTGTTGTGTTACTTAAGCAAAAATACTCAAGTTTGCAGCCAGTATTTATAAGATGAAAGAACCTCTTCAGGGAATGTCAGAATTAGTTATTTTTCTCCCAATTAATCTGTGTTGAGAGTATAGTTTCATGGTCCATGCATGGGCTCCCTGGTGAATTGGTTTGGTCTGCTGGGGTGTTATATTTGCACAATAGTCAGTGTGTCAGAATTCATAGAATAAGGAATTGTTTATCTTCTTTTTATGTTTGCTGATGTGAAACCAGTCCGGGAAGATCATTATCTAATAACAGACAAGCATCTTTATGAGAATGTGGACTGTTCTTTTTACCAGCAGATTTATTTTAACAACAAGGAAAAAAAGAATGTCTCCCAATTTGTTTCTCTTCTCTCCCCTTGCTTTTGCTAATCTAATAAATGCTCACACACTGACTAATACTAGGCCAGAGTCCTTGATGAATTAAGAAACACTGTGTTGACTAATTGACAAAATCATTGAAAAGTAAAGATAAAATCCTCACTGTAATTGAATGTGAAGCATCATTTATCTATAGATTTGTACCAGACTACTTTATTGGATTGCTTTCCTGTGCCTGAAGTATGCTTTAGCAAATTGACCTAAATTCTTATGGGGAATATAAAAATCAGCTAAATTTACTTTCAAGTCCATGAGTTTTACAATCCCTCTAATCATGGAAGTTCAGTGCTTGAATTCCTCTTCATTGTTTAGAAATTGGGGTAGGCTGCATGTCGGCAGGCATTGCAGCAGCCCGGGAACAGAATAAGGTGCTAATAAAAAATGTGTGACTCTACTAATGAATCCAATTCTGCAATTCTGCAACTCAAGCACTTAATTATCATAAGACATTCACTAATGTGCTCATTCAAATGGGCAACACTTTGCTTGGAATAAACTGTATAGCTTAATGACTTGAGAAAAAGAGCCTGATGACATCCTGCTCTCTTATCAACACTTCCCCGAGACTGGCACGAGAGATGATGGGTGGATACGATCAAACTGGCCCGTAAATGAAGCCACTGCAATCACGGGTGTCTTAAGAGTTACTGAGATGCGCCATTTATCCATCTGTGCTTTATATTTTTATACATTGATCTGGGTTCGTGTACAGATGAAGAAAGACAGATATCTAAATGGTATGTTACTCGAAGTTTAAGTGTAAGGAATTGAAGCCATTGCTTTTTGTTCTAACATCTGCTCGTGAAAGGAAACAAAAAAAAAAAAAACAGAGCAGAACATAGG
>VURO01044279.1:58955-89847 GCA_015108175.1 Pelvicachromis taeniatus | reverse complement strand
ATTTCATTTGTGACTGTCCTCTTTACATACACAATTCAAATCACAACACTTTGTCATTACATGTCAGTCTTCACCTGCAGCTAACAGCATCTCCACTTTGTGGATACTCATTATGATAAAGACTAAATAAACTGTGTTGGAGTTGCTTTTATACCACACATCTTTATCTCTGGTTTTAATTGAAAGAAAAACAGAAAGCTGATGCTTGAAATGAAAACCCGTAGATGTTATGAGATACATAACAATTTAAATGTCAAATTTTGTTTGTGGGGTAATTGTTCTGTTTTAATTTCCCAAAAATGATTTATCCTTGCCCAGAATTTGTTTGTGTTTGATTTGAGCTCAGCTGAATAATGTACACAGCAGCATATGAGTTTTGGTATCAATTTATTTGTGTAATTCTGCAGGACTTGTGTGATCCTGGCCTGCTGCACTATAGCAGCCCCACCTCCTCTGCACTGCTGGTTCCCTGTGAAAGCACAGGGAGGAGAGACTGAGAGATTGAGAGCTGGCCCTATTTAATGTCCTCTGATGGGCTCAGCCTGTTCTTTATCTCTCTCTGCATCATACTGCTCTGAGTGGCTGTAATAGCATAATAGACTCATCTGTATTTGTTTTTAGACCATTGACTTGAAACCTTGTTGATACATGTATTTCAACAAATGCAGGTAAAGGATGTGTTGTACTGCCACATAAGAAATAGTATTCTTCCAAAAACATCTGCCAATCAATCGTCAATCAATCAATCCATCAAAACAGATAAATCAAAAAACAGCTTGTTGTGTGTGTTTTAGAGTAATGAATTTAGTACTGATGGTCTAATTTACAGTTTTCATAAATCTGGTAACTGCAGTTATGACATTACAGAGCCAATGAGCAACTGACGCTAACTGTATGCATTGGCCCTACTTACAATGTAGGATTACCATAACATAAGATGGTAAGTGGCCATATCAGCAGAAATTAACTGGAGTGTTTTTCCTTCCACAGTGACATTTGAGGAAAAAAATTCAGGCAAATAATCAATAAATGTGATTTTTGTAAAGTACTTGTTTTGTAAGTTGCAGGACAATAAAAATGCTGAATTCTACTTCTTTTAACACTAGCAACCTAAAAATTTCCCCTGTGTTCTTCTAGGTAATCCAGTGTCGTATCCAGCTGGAAGGGGCTATGTAAAAGCAATGCATATGCATGTAACTGCTGTGCCATCCAGCCCAATATCCCATCAGCCTTTTAGTGAGGATGTCATCTTCACTTCCTTGGGATATAGATGCCCAAGTCAACACAGCAAACCCTACTTAAAATCTGAGCATATTCAGGCCAGTAGAAGATAACAGGGCTGCACATGAGACCTGTGTTAATGTCTTCTGAAGGGCGCTGGGATAAACAGGCACTTGTCTACGCAGTAGAAGGAGGGGGTGTCAGATGGAGGAAAAGTAGGGGCTGGGGATGGGAGATAGCCACATTCTTCTAGGCAACTACAATGCAGCTGAATCCTCCTCCCTACTTCACCTTCGTCTTTCTCCACCCAACTTTAGGGCCCCAGTCACTCTTATATTGTTTTGTATGAAGGCCAGTGTCCTTATTTATGATTTTTTTTCTTTTCTTTTTTTTTGTTCAATGTGTGCGCTTAGAGACTCCAGTGGTGGTGAAGTTGCCATGACTTTCATTAAAGCCGAGGCTGAATGAAATATGGATGTGGAGGGAGTGAATTAGAGTGATGGAATGGGCCAAATATTGCCTTCGTGGTGTCTGTGCAATATTGTCTTGAGGGGATAGATACTCAGGCCTGAGGAAGGTAAAACCCCTCTCTAAGTTCAGTGAATTCATCAGCAGGCCAGAGAAGTTTGCCTCCATGCAATGTTGATGACTGTTGTGCTTCAATGTGTCTCGTTGCAAGAGAATAAAAACAGAAACAGTGAAAATATCCCTACCCTTTACCCTGCAATGAGGGTCGGACCTTAACGAGCAAACTCACTTCAGTGTTACGACAATAAATGTATTATGTGTCTGACGTTTCAATATCAGTAACATTCAAATAAAAATTATTTTTTTATTTATTTAAATATAAAAGTCTGGGGGAAAAAAGGCAGAGTAATTCATAAATTTGACACATTTTTCCTCATTATAATACAGAAAATGGTATAGAACAAAAACTTTAAGTTACCAAGGATTAAATATTGGCAACAGAGAAATAAAAACACTTTTTCCCTTATTAAAATTACAGTGGAGCATACTGAATATAATATTAAACATTAAATTCAAGTATAAGCTGCATATGTCAGTATCCAGATCAAACACAATTCATCCAACCTGAAAAAAGAGCATGTTTTTGCAAATGCCAAACAGATGGAAGCACAAAAGTACTATTTCAGCACACACTGAATAATTGGCTGTTGACACCAAGTTGTTACACCACACAAGTTGGATCCACTTGGTCCTACCTTGTTGTTATGCAGCATAAACGAAATGCAGCAGAAACAACAATATGAATTCAGTTTATACAGCTTAAAATAATCCTGAATAGCCCTTCGTGTGGAAAAGTTTGCAACGTTATATGAGTTCACCTCATGAGTTTATTCAACAGCACCAGCACATGGTTGATTCTCAGTCTCTCTTTTTTTTAATCCTAGAATTGAAAATAAATAGGCTCACTCTCAGATTTATAATTATGCCATAATTTGGGTCGCACACAAACTGATCGAGTCGCTAAAGGCTTCAACCTTCTGCTGTGGTGTATACATAGAAATCTACTCAAGAAAACTTTTGCAGTACCAAAAAGTGTATTCTCATCGCGGTGGTGATATGGGAAGGGCGTGCTGAAGTGGGAAAAGAAAGCTTAATTGAACAAACTAATGAGTAGTTCTTATTTCCACTGGGGATGTGCCAGTGAGATTGTTTGACAGTTTATCTGTGATAAATAAATTCTTTAGGAGCTAATTAGCTTATAGGGCCTCAGGGGAAGGGGGTGTTGAGTGTCCGTGCGTGTGCGTGAGTGTGTTTCTTTATATTTCCATATCTTCAAGTCGACACTAGTCCTTTTCCTTTTACGCCACCCCCTCGCTCATACACACATACACACATTCCAAACCATTCCCAAACTTAAAAGCATCACTCATAGAGCTACTAAAGAAGCTAAAATTAAATTGACTAATTAAAAAGAAAACAGATAATCTTTTCTTTAAGTGAACTCAATTTGTAAGATAATGCACAGTCATCCTTCTTTCATGATGTTACAATACAACTACAAGAAAGTGCAGCTTTTTGCTCCAGGCGGAAAGTAAATTTTGATCATTTGGAAAATTATTGTCGAGGGTTACACAAAAAGATGTAGACCACTCTCATGTTTGAAATTTAAATATGGTAAATGGTCCGGTATGGAGCTTTTCTGCTCTAAATGAGAACACAAACGAATCAGAATGGAGCTTTTGAGCTAACTGATTAGCGTTGGTTATCACAAACAAAAAAAGAACATAGTTTAAAGAGTTTATGATATTATTTCATGCGCACAATTCTAAAGAGTTGTCTACTATATTGGAAGCAATACAACCACTTGCAATATGCGGCGTTAGCTGGCACATGTTTGTTAAAATGTTGGCATGTTCCGCTAGCACTCTGCTACTAACCAAAGCAGGTTGTTGCCAACCGGTTGGGGAATACACATTTTTCCCTAACAACCGGGGGTTGCCAGGCGATCACAGAGCTGCCTATAGACTTGTGTGATTCGGGCTTTACTAATTGATTTCCTAGTGACGGCCATGAACCATTTACCACATAAAGCAACCACTTGCTAACCGATCAGAGAATACACATTTTTCCCACACCACGAGTGGCTGGGGTGTTATTCACTTAACTCTACATTGTCACCATGATTATCACAGAGCTAAAATTAAGGTTACATGTAGGGTTGCCAACTTTTTAACTATAAAATAAGGGACACTTTGGCGTGCCAAAAGCAAAATGCACAGCCAACTGGGCATAGTGTAAATATACACTATATGTTCATATTCTTATAATAAAAATGTTGGTATTTAATTTAATCAATATATAAGCTAGACCAATAAAGAAAAATACAGTAAATGATAGCAGAAATCACATGGGCATTTCCTTTGAAAAAAGGCAAAAAATATTCCAGTAAAATACTATAAATAGGGGCTTTGGTTACCTGGCTTACTTTTTTCCCAGGAGAGGAAAGGCTTTACATTAAAAGTCAGAGTTGATTGAGATCTATAGTTCATTTTTGATCAGTTCTGTGCTGCATCTCACCTCCACGGCCAATCGAAAACTCCCGCCAGAGACTTCAGTTGAATCATTGCTGATTGGTTTAACCCAGGTATGTTTTTCTTCCCGTTGTTTGTTGTAGTTGCACTTACCTTTTCTTTTTAGCAGGTTTATCCATACCTGTTTGTCTTCTGATAATGCTAAGCAGACCACGGCACCTTATTTTTACGAATCACGTGTTACTCCTCACATTTGGTGTGCGTGATGGGCCATCACTGACATAGCATAATTGCAGTGAAATCAGATTTTGTATTTGTAAGACTGTCGTCTATTAGTCAGAAAGTGGCATTGCAGGTAACGGTCAGTATATGGGACATTTAAGGTAAAATAAGGGACGAACCAATTTTGCTCATTATGCAGGATGTCCCGACCAAAACAGGACAGTTGGCAACACTAGTCACATGTTTAGTGGTCATGTGTCTGCAAAATCTGCATAGCTAATTTGGTTCTGTCGAAGGTCTTCATTATAATCACTAATCACTGTCACTAATAACACATTATATTCCTTTTGAAGTGGAATAAGGACATTCTGATCATAAAGATCAGTTGTGGCTAAAGTCTCTGTACCATCATACACTAAACAAGCTGACTGCTGTTTGTAACCTTAAGTTAAAAAGAGAGCTGTATTGTTCATCTCATTTAAAAATTGTCCTTTAAAGCTACTTTGTGCAAAGAATGAATTAATACAGACAGCAAGCAATAGCATTAAGTCACATTAATCAGTCACTTAATCCCAAATAGCTGCCAACTAGTATTTTTTTTCTTTTTCTTTTTTTTTTTTTGCTAGTTCACAGCACTCTGATCGGGACTGCACTTCAGTGGATCATACACATCAGTCACCTTTTCTGAGAATTTCACCTATCACACAAGGACTTCTATTCTATATCTGTGTTTGGTTGTTGGAAGATGTATGCTACAGCCCGTCCTGATAAGGGCATATCTGCAGTGGGACCACATTGAGGAGCCAGAGGTTGGCCCTATCTCAGTCTCAGGGCAGGGAGTGCATCTGGGCGTCAGGGTCTGGGTTCCCCATGAAATGCAGAGTCTCTGAGGCAAGAGTCGGCCAACACTTACTAGCTGCCTATCGCCTCCTTGAATTCCTTTAGAGACGCCTTTTTCCCACTACAGTACATATTACCTTTATGATGGCATTTGCGGTTGGTGAGTTGGTTTTAAATGCACATAAAATGTACCATGCAATAGTTACCTTGAAAATGAATGGCAATAATTTGAGTGCACTACAAGTCATGCCTTGAGAAAATTACTATTACTTCTTACTGAAGAGTTGTTTTCTAAACTTTCCTCCTACACAAGTTGGATTGTTAAATGTTGTAGTGTTTTCTTCACTTTATTCAGTAGCGCCCTACACAGAATTAATATGAAATATGAAAGGTAAGTAAGTATCGCATATGCTGGCACACTTTGTAATAGCTTAAGGACCAAAAGTCAGAATGGATCTTTTAAGTGAAAGCTGAAAGCGGCGTTACCCTTTACATACGGTACATAACCGTGCACAATGATGAATCCTCTAGAAATGTTTTGAACAGCTTCTGAATAGTGAGGTTTAAACTGTCTGAGAAAGTTTGTTGAAGACTTCAGCGAAGATAAACGAAATGAAAACTTTTCAGGTATACTGCAAGACATTCTTGGTATTGTCAAGGAATCTTCTTTTGTTAATCCATTAAGCGAAAGATTCCCTATGTGTGCCATGGTCAAACATTCAAGAGGGGGACTATGAATTTCTATGCAATCAGAGTGAGTTGAAGTGAGAATTTGAAGAATAGAAAGTGGAATACAATATGTGCCGGTAGAATAGAAAGAACATGATAATTATGCTAAATTATAAAGTGTTGCTGACATCTGGCACCCCAGAATTTCTTTCAACAAATGAAGAGAAATAAACACAGAACAGTCGTCTGTACTGAAGGAATGTAATCCTCTTGCCTCCCTGTGCTCTTTTCTTTTCTACTGACAATGATAATTACAGTTTTTGTTGGACGGCTTTCAAGGATTTATCTCCTTTTTGTATTAATGGCTTTCTGAAGCTTTTAAATCCCAAAAGTTTAATTTGTTGGTTCTGTGTAGCCATTGTGAGTTTTCAATTTTCCATACTTTTGTTTGAAATACCTTTAAGTTGTGATGTGACATTCTTCTTAATGTTCTGTCATAAAAAATATTTCCACAGTTCAGCTGCTCCACTAAATATATAGACACTGTGCTCAATTTTTCATCCAAAATGTGAAGCACATTTTCAGTTTGTCCCGGGGTCACTCTGTTTGTGCAGCTAAATGGGTTCGATTCAATACCTGCTCACACTCAACAAGTCCAAAATACATAGTTTGTAATTGCCTTCCAGCAAAACACATAAAAGTGCTTTCTGAATGGTCACCCCTATCAGCAGGAGGCCATCATTTGTCAATGCCTTCCAAAACCATTTTCTGATCTGACACCATTAATGTTAAGGTTTGACTTAGCAAGATTTAGGTATTAACGCTAAAGAAAAGGAAAGCAAAGAGCGTTCTCTTATGTCGAAATCTGTGCCCACTCAAGCTTATCCTACAGTTTGTGGACTCCAAATTCTGCCTGCAATATCATCCTCTCTTTGCTCCCCGTGTGCCCATAGAAACATGGGCACAATAATATTCCTACTGGCAGAAGGATTTTGTCACTTAGCATGAAAAAATACCCCAACATGCAAGCTGGGCTGCCTGGTCTGCAGTAAAACATATTCTAAAATTCACGTTTGTAGCCACTTCTAACAAGCCATCTCGGTTTAAATCAAAGAAAACTCCCTACCACCAAACCCTCGTTAGGGCCGCCTTTTCAAAACGTCCTCCATGTTGCAGTTTCGGGACAATAAGTGACATACCGCAGAGCGTATCCCCCTCATTCAAAGCCTAGCACTTATAATCAAGGCAGGTTTTAATCTGACTGAGCCACCTGTGAGGCTTGTCAGAACTTGAGCCCACGGGGGCAGAGCTGGGCTTCATTACTGTGTTGCTGGTTCTGGCCCAGTCCTCCCCTTGCTTTACCTCTCTGCTTTTCTATTCTACAGCACCTTGCAGGCATGGTACAGAAATGAGAGTCGGCTGCTTGGTCCTCCACATCACTCCATGGCCGCAATTTGTCATTTTTCACACGAGATGAAGCCTTTTATGAAACGAAATGAGTTTCCCTAAAATGAAGCACCACAAAAGCTCCGTGATTAATTTGCTTGTTAGGCTATTGCAGCTGTCACCTGTGGAAGACATCTGGACAGCAGATTGACTAATGCCAGCAGTAAGGCTGAAACATGGCTCTCTCTCTCGCTCTCTTTTTCTTTCTCTCTCATAACCTACCCTACAGTCAGCCTTTCAGTGGGCTTTTAAAGGCACTTCTCACTGTTTGATATAGCCCCTTTCTGAGGGGCAATTAATAAGCATTACTTGTGATTGACATGGTAATTAGTTGCATTAATGTGGTCATAAGAGGCTTTGTACAGTGTGAGGGGGTGCAGTGAACTGATGTTAGGACACGAGGAATGAGCACTGCGACCTCACTTAAAAAGTAATTGTCCCTTTGATTACCGCCACTTTTTTGACAGTAATTTTGTCAAAAATTGTCATTGCCAGAGTAAAGAAAAAGTCCGATTATCCACTTCCTAATTGTGCAATTCGTTTAAGTAATGCAGTCTATATAAAAACTGGTTTCGCCTGTGATTTGTTGCCATAGTTATAGCACTGCTAAGTCACACTGTGTTGTGCACATCTACTGCAGTAGGTTTGGTGTTCAGGTTACTTGCGGAGATCACACTTTGTATGTGAAGGTGTTCGAAAGTATTTGCTATAATGGGGTAACGAGGAGTAAACCACTTTATAAACAGTCTTTTGTTTTCAGGATTTCAAATATTTGACCAAACCTTGAGCTTTTCGTAGCTAAGTAGTTTGTATTCCCAGTGGTCCCAAAGGAAACTCGAACTCCAGTCTCCCAGTCGACAGTCAAACGTGTTTGTGCCATCTCTGCCCATATGCCGCCTACTGTGTACTTTTTATTTGCTATTATAAATCCCAGGGATACTCTGCTGTGTTGCAATTGTTTCAAACCATGAAATGAATTGATGTTTTTCTATGCAAACATTATAATTTTACAGTGCAAGTCTGTGCTCTGAGGATATTTGTTTCATAAACATTAAGTTACATTAAGTTAGGATTCTATATTATCTACATTTTCCTGAAAGCTCTTTGTGATGAGACTTGTACTCTATGAGCAGTGACGTTTTTTGTTTTTTTTGGCTGTTTACCTATTCTGCTCCTGGCTGATGGTCAGGTAAATGTCACATACAGCTAGCAACATAATCACAGCTGATCCAGTCTTTCACCAATCCAGTGGAAAAGCTCATATATAGTTTGCTGCTTCAGGAATATTTACGTGGGTCATATCAAGTCATACATTGATGATGTATGATATGATGATGAATGTTAATGAAAGAAGCAAATTGTTGATTGCTCACTGTTCAAAAACATTACTGTTACAATAGTAAGAATAAAAGAAGAATAAAAAAAAACAGAAAATAGAATAAGTTTTCAGTAAATCTCTGGACACATAGGAGGAGATGCAGATTTGATTATAACAGTATAAAATATTTGTCATGAGATTGTCCACATGTCAAATTATCTTTGAATTTGCTACTGCACATCCTATATGATGACAATAAGTATAACTAACATAAAAATACAATTTTAGGTTTCTGAAAGTTTCTCCCTACACTCTGCTTTTGGTCACATTTAGTGTGTAGATTAAAGTCAGGATAAATATAGACATCACAAATGATTTTTGTTTGTTAAAGAACTAAGAGTAAAATTACACCTACTCTAAATGTCACATTTTCTTTCTTCTATG
This sequence comes from Pelvicachromis taeniatus, assembly GCA_015108175.1. Lineage (NCBI taxonomy): Eukaryota > Metazoa > Chordata > Actinopteri > Cichliformes > Cichlidae > Pelvicachromis > Pelvicachromis taeniatus. The sequence continues at coordinate 80,688 of VURO01044279.1, read as the reverse complement.
CGAGCTGTTAGAGATCCTAGAACCCATTGCTGAACACAAAATGATGCAATAGCGAGCGCAGGCTTATTTTTTAATTATTGAGGAATTAGAGGGTAGCATTGGTTTATTTTTGTATCCTGCATAATAAGGAAGCATTTATTAGAAACAAGGCTTTGTTGGCATAACTGCTTTTCAGTAAATTCAAAAACACAATACTCTGAGATTCACAGACCCAGGATTTGATTAGGCTGTTTTGAATGGCATTGGGTGCATATTATGTTATTACTGTGACCAGTTCCTTTCTTCATATAACTGTAAAATTCCAGAGGGAGGGAGGAAGAAGGAGCATAAAGAGGGCCTTGCTACTCTAATAATAAACACTGTAATAGCAACATTACTAAAGGACCTGAGAGAAGGCTGAACACACACAGAGATACACTCAGTTAATATCACAAGCATGCTGTGCATGTGTGTCCTTCGGGCAGTTAGGTAAGATATTTAAAGTACTGTGGATGTGCCTGACTAAAAATATACTACTATTCAGGTTCAGGACACGGTTGCGGCAATCAGATTGTTCAGCGCTTCGCCAACAGAGGTCTGCTGTACAGTGCAAATAAAAACACCTCGACTGATACGTAGAACAAACATATGTGCTACATTTCCATGTTTTTGTTTGTTTAAGGCACTGCTTTATGGGACCTCACAAGAGAGCTAATGACAGCAGCTGTTATTTTTAAGGCAAACTCCGAATGTTTGCAAGGCAATGAGAGTGTCGAAGTTTGTTTTTTTTCTTTTGATTTTTTTTTTTTTACAGTTTCTGTTTATTTTCTACCTCTGCCTTACATTTATTTGTTTAATTCATTGCTGTTTGTCAAATCAGTGAGGCAGTTTTTAGAAGTGTGTAATGTTTACCGGGAAAATGATCAAATTCGTTGTATTTTAAACAGTCAGCATTTGTGCTAAAAAGAACACTTCTGCTGATAGACGTTATTCTTCCAAGCTACAAAGCACAAAGGAAACTAAGCTAATGACTAACTTACAAGAGCAAAGATGCACAATTTGCCTTATTAGAAGGCAACAATGCTCATTTCTAGAGCATTAAACAGTAGCATGTAAACATTTTCACAGTCATACTATGTACAGTTATTATATAGTATGGGACTGTGGGAGTGCTCAGTGTGATGATGTGGTTTTTGCAAGCAGATCAGGTTGTTTTCTAATAAAATTGTAATCCTTGCATGGTAGAGTAAGATGTAAAGTACTTGTCTATAGGGGCAGCAAAGTGGTGCAGTGATTAGCACTGCTGTCTACTGGTGTCCTGTGTTTGAATCCAGGCTGAGGCGCTTCTGTGTGGTGTTTACATGCTTTCTCCAGGTATTCAGGTTAGGTTCATTCTAAAAGGACCAGAGACGTGATTGGAAATGGTTGTCTTTTGCGTTAAATTGGTGACCTGGCCCTCTATGATCGGCTCCACGTGACTTTTCTATAGAGTTAAAATGATGCCATAAAAAAAAGACCTCCTCCTGATTTCTTTGTTTTTTGTTTTTTGCATTTTTGTCTCATGTTTTAGTTTATAAAGCAAATGTTAATATTAGACAAATATAACCCGAGTAAATACGAAAAACCTTTTTAAAATGATGATTTCATTTATCAAAGGAAAAAGGCTATCCAAACCTACCTGGCCCTATGTGAAAACCTAATAACTGGTTGTGCCACCCTGGGCAGCCAGAACTGCTGTCAAGGATTTGCAATAACAAGCAATGAGTCTTTTACATGACTGGGTAGGAATTTTGCCCCTCTCTTCTTTGGATAATTGTTCTAATTTACCGAGATAGAGAGCTTTTGAGCATGAATGGCTTCTTTAAGGTCATACCAAAGCATCTAAATCAGATTTGACTAATCTACTCCAAAACCTTCGGGGGTTTTTTTGGCCTTTCAGATGTGGACTTGCTTGTGTGTTTTGATTAATTGTTCTCCTGTATAAAGTGAGTGTTCAGCTCCAGACCATCACACTACCACCACCATGTTTGACTGTTGGCACGATTTATACCAGATGTAACGGAAACCAAACCTTCCAAAAAGTTCAGCTTTTTTCTCGTTAGTCCACAGAATATTTTCCAAAAATGTTTTTTGGCAAATTGAGACACGACTTTGTGTTCTTTTTGGTCAACAGTGGTTTTCTCGATCTAATGCCATTTTTGCCCAGTATCTTTTATATTGTTGATCCATGAACTCTGACCTTAAGTGAAGGGAATGAGGCCTGCAGTTCTTTAGATGTTGTTCTGAGTTCTTTTGTGACCTCCTGGATGAGTCGTCAATGTGCTCTTGGGGTAATTTTAGTAGGCTGATCACTCTTGGGAGGGTTCACTACTGTTCCAAATTTTCTCCATTTGTGGATAATGGCTCTCACCATGATTGGCTGGAGTCCCAAAGCCTTAGAAATTGCATTGTAACAATCTCAAGACTGCTCTGATAGATGTACCTTACTTTGTTTCTCATCTGTTTTTGTGTTTCTTTAGATCGTGGCATCATTTTTTAAAAATCTTTTAGCCTACTTCACTTTGTGAAACATGTAGGGAACAAATGCTTTTTCACAACACTGTAGATCAATTCTTCATTCCAGTGATTGAAGTTAGCGTGGCACCTCTTTTGAGATCAGCCTTTTTTCTCCTCTCCTTTTGCTTTTACTAAAATGCGGTATGTTTGTTTACAGGAATTTAAATTTAAACCAGTGTTGTTTTTTTCTTGCACTTGTTAAAGTTGGCTTGCCAAGGCAGAGCTGCTATATTTAATTGAAGTTTGCTCATACAGCAACATAACAGGTACAAGATGGAAAAATGCTCTTGAGTCATAAAATCAGTCTACATCTTACCATGGCAGTCCTCGCAAACACTGGACCACAAGAGGACAGAAGGTCAGTGTTCAGTGTAAATGCACTTAACTCCTTGGCTAAACTTCTGCTGCATCCCTGTAGCTCTAGCCTCAAAGTCATTTTAGACACAACTGACAGACTAATCTTGCCCCTCCCAGGCACTCAGCGAAATGACGCCTCCCTCTAAGACTTCAGATCCCGGTGCGTACTGTCTCTCTGTGCTAATATCTCTGCTCTCATAACGGCACAACCAGAAATACAAACACGGCGTGGCATATTGCCATGACGCCTGTGTTTTTAAGATCAAATGACCAGCCACATAAAAGCATACCCAGCCAAAACACGTGTGCAAGCGCACACACAGCCACAATGACATAGGCACACTCACACTACACCTACAATGGCTGTCGCAGGACTATTTCAATAATCCCCAGCATGTATGTTTAATGGTGAGGGCCCAACAGGAAATGATCGGCAAATGAAACGAAGCAGCGGGTTATTACGTACCACTCTGGTGTCAGCGCAGGCCCCCTCACCATTAATTTTATTGTAACTCATTTCTGTGGCCAGAGTGGAACAAGATTTAATGTTTCTATTCCCCATTCCTGTTCTGCATGACAAATTGTTTTAATAAACATATACTGGGTCATAATAAAGTAATAATAATCCTACCAGTCACCTTATATCACTTCAGTTAAATTTTCCCACAAGCCAACACTGGTTACAATGACAATTACATGGTAGCCAATCCTCAGCAAAGCAAACACAATGGGCAGATTTAATATAGTTTGTAAATATGATTAGTGTGCTGTCGCGTTATTGGAGTCTAGTATTTACATTTCTCTTCGGGCCTTTTTTACTGTACAGGATCAGTATTAAATAAAGCTTTTGCTCTTTTTCCTTCCTGCTCTCGTTCTTCTACCAGAATGCCTCCCCTCGCTCCCCTTCACAACTTAATGAAAAACGTTGTTGACCGTTAATATTCCACGGATCAATCACCATTTTTAATTTTGCGGATAAATGTGCTATTGTGAAACCCTCAAAGAGCTCTCCCATGTGTGCGCGCAGGCGTGTGTGTGTATGTTCAAGCCTGTGTACTGTTTTTGTGTGTCTCCAGGTTGGTTTCTTAGTGAAAGGGAGAGAATGTGTTCGCGTAATGGCTCATGGTTATTTGCAGGGGCAATTTTATGCTACATTTCAATTATTGCCTAAATTTGTTTTTAGCTCCTGAAGTCATTGCGTCTACCTGCAATTTATTCAAGACACAAATATTTACTCTGCAGAAACAAAATCAGCATGTTTTTGTGTGTGTATGTGGGGTTTTTTTTTTTTGTAAATACAGGAGGGTTGCTCTAACCTTTTCAACCTGTACAAATAAGAGAAATGAATTTAGGCCATTATGTGCTGCTGACAGACAATTTTGATTGAATTGCCTTTTGGTACTTTAAAGCTTTGTGATACATTAATTCAAACAGTAACTGCTTTTGCATATTAATGTACACTTTGTGGCCAAGGATAGGCCTCCTAGCCTCTGTGCTCCTTTTAAGGGAACTCTTAATGCTACAGTATACAGTGAGATTTATAGGTGCATTGTAAATCGGTTAATCAGCAAATCCCTTCTGCAACTATCCAAAATATTGTGGCAAGGCTTCCCAGAGGAATGGCATTTTAGCAGTAAATTATTGCCCATTGACCATTTATCAGCACCCACTTAAGTGCTCTGAACAACAACGATAAACTGTGGCCCACACATGAAACATACAGTAGCCAATACAAGTGCTGCTTCTGTAGTTCAAGAAAAAAAAATGACCAGAATTAAATGTAAAAATTAGTCTAGATTAACACAACCAGCATAAGAAATTGTTTTGCCTTCCAGAATTGAGACTATGTTTAGAGACAAAAACAACAAAGTGTTTTTCCGGAGAAGTTAGGGGCTGTTTCATAACTTTGTTCAAAGTGGTCACGCTTAATAAAAAGACAACTTTGGCTTCCTGCTGTGCTAACATGTTGTCAGCCCACCCAGTCACCCTGACCTACATAAACTTCACCCCCTTATAATAATGGAAGTGTTATTTCCTCAAATAAATCCAGGAGTCAGTTGAGACCAAGGGGAATGGCAGACATGAACAAATAAGGTTAGGGAGAAAACATCCCTCTCTCGCTCTGCTATACACTTTGTGTTCATATTTTCTTATATATAAGGGTTTAAAATGACACTCTGGAAGTTTGATTTTTTTTTTCTGACCCTTGTATATTTGCTACCTTTTAATGGTGCCTGGCTGTTGATGCATACATAATGTATGACATAATTCTGGCAGAATACCTGACCACTCTTTGTAGATTGGTAGATATGGTGTAAATTGGTTGGTTTTATGTGCAGCCCACACATTTTTAATAGGGTTGAGCTTTTGGGAAGGTCTTTCAGAAGCTAAATGATAGCCTCCTTTATCCATTTCAAAATTAGGGATCATTGACATTTTGAAACACCCAGTTTTCCCAATTTCAACTCTCCAGCTGTTGAAGGAGTTGAAGAATTTGGAAATAGTCCTCCTTTGTCATTATTGCATCCACTTTGTGAAATATACCAGAATCACTGCAGCAAAACAGCCTGTCAGCATGATGCTACCACCACCATGCATGCATACTTCATTATATTGTAGATATTAGTGCTATTTCTTAAATTTGTAAACTCTGTAATATTTTGTATTATTTAAATAGATTAGTTTGTTACTGTTACTGTCTTGGAGTAACCCACCTAATTTCCATAGGGATTAATAAAATACTCTGATTTATTCCACCATGGAGAAGAATGTATGTTCATAGGTGCAGTTGCAAGAAGGTTTTCTGTGTCTCCAAGCACAGTCTCAGGAGTGTGGTAGAGATACCAGGGGATGGACTATTGCATGAAGAAAGCAGGACAGGACAGAACCATAGAAAGGCATGAACTGAGCCTGAGGACTAATGTCTTTGTGCAAGGAGGAATGGAACAAAAACTGCCAGTCCTTTAGTGGGACTTGTGCTCACAGTCCAGCACCATGCAAATTGTGTGAAATTCCCCAGAGAATACTGGAACTGGCTGGTCCTCCACGGGCATCTCGTTCTCATCACAGATGAGAACAGGTTCACATGATTTCAGGGAGGATGACTGCCAACTGCCTGCTCAGTGTTTGTCTTCCCTCTATCATCTGTTGCTAGGGGTAAATCTTAAAAAGACATCTATTGAATTCAATACAACCCCCCTCCCTCCAAAAACAATTAATAATTAGTGACTAAACATGTAATTTACTTATTTCACCAATAAAAGCTAAAAAATAGTGGGAGTTTGCAAAGAGGATGTTTGTGGTGAAAGTCTGCGTGTTTTTCTCGTATCACAGATAACAAATAACAACCCCTCCCCAAAAACCTCTGCGTTCAGCAATGAGCTGAACGAGTTCTACACCCATTTCGAGGTTAGCCAGGCAGCTAATGCTAACTACTGCCTGACAACTGAGGACGGCGCCGTCATCAGCGAGGGACCAGCAATCAGCATCGCGGAGCACAACATCCGAGCGGCACTAAGGGGAGTGAACACAAGGAAAGCGGCAGGTCCAGATGGCATCACCGGCCGTCTGCTGCATTGCTGTGCTGACCAGCTAGCAGGTGTGCTCACATACATTTTCAACAAGTCCCTGGCTCAGTCTGTAGTCCCCACATGCTTCAAGAGATCCACAATCATCCCTGTGCCCAAGAACAATAAGCCCTCATGCCCGAATGACTGCCTGAATGTCCAGTTGAACTGAACTTGGAGTTAATGAAGATGTTTAAGAGGCTGTTGAAGAACATCATCTCCTCCTTCATCCCAAACACCAAAGAATCTGGCATCGTGATGCCAGGACAACCACCTCCAGCTTAACGTCTGCAAAACCAAGGAGCTGGTGGTGGACGTCAGAAGGAGTCAGCGCAGAGACTACACCCCAGTATCATCAATGGAGCTCCAGTGGAGAGGGTGTGGTCTTTGAAGTATTTTGGTGTCCACATCTCTTCAGACCTGACATGGTCTGACCACATTCAGGTTCAGAGGCAGCGCCTGTACCACCTCCAACAACTGAGGAAGTTTGGGGTCTCTGCAGTGATCCTCAGGACTTTCTATGCAGGCGCTGTGGAGAGCATCCTCACACAGAACATCCCTTCCTGGTATGGGAACAGCTGTGTTAATGACCAAAAAGCTCTTCAGAGAGTGATCCTTATGGCAGAACGCTGCTGCAAGACTGTTCCCCCCACATACATCTACACCAGGAGTTGTTGGTCTAGAGCACTTCAGACTCGTCCTATCCCGGCAACAAACTGTTCCAACTTCTGCAATAAGGCAGAAAGTTCCACACCATTGGGCAAAAACAGAGAGACTGAAGAGGAGCTTCTATCCTGAGGCCATCCGGGTCCTAAACCAGAACATGACCCCCACCCACAGCATCCATAAGTGACTGAGACAGGACTTAGTCTTAACAGTGTGTCTTAACCAGTGTGTGAATGTGTGTGTGACTGATTGTAGTGTAAAGCGCTTTTTGGGGTCCTTAGGAACTAAGTAAAGCGCTATACAAATGCAGGCCATTTACCATTTAACACATCCCAGCCTGACTCTTCTCAGCTTCACTACAGCACCAGACACTTTAACACCGACTCGCACAATATAAATTTTTCAGATTTTCAATTAAAACATTTCCAGATTGTCCTATTTTATTTAATTCACTTAATGTACATTCACTTACTTGCTGCATATAATGCTAATTACTGCACATAATGTCCTCCTTGTATATATTCACTTAATGTATATAATGTTGTCTCTTTTTGCACAGTCGAGGAGCGTGTCAGGACACATTTCACTGCGTGTTGGACTCGTATAACTATGCATGTGACAAATAAAGAATCTCGAATCTTGTTCATATGTATCTATGAAGGGTCTATAAAGTTTTACATTGTATCACAGAAGATGAAAGCTGATGATGACAGTAAACAAGATGATTTAAAGCAATGTAATTTTTGAAGTGAGGCTTGCAATTTACTATACAACATGAACACTTCCTCCGGTATATTTATAGGGTTTTCACTGAAACACCACAGCCATGACAAGTGTAATTTCTGAACATCCTTAAAATGCCTATGGTGAACACTCACCTTTACACTAACCTTTGACAGCAACAAGTCATATAATTAATCTGCTGAGAGAAAGAAAAACATGTCTGTGTGAGTGCAGGGGACACTGGAATAGATAAATCTGCTTACATCCAAAGAAGTATGTGTACTGAATGCTAACTATTGTGTACAGGTAGCTCAAAAGCTAAAGCCACTAAGATCTCCTTAGTCATTAGCTTAGCTAGCAAGCCCACTCCCCTCTTAATATCACGAGAAGGAAGAGTTGGTAGGTAATACTAGTTGGTGGTTAATAGTTTAACAATGGTTATCTGATCTCTCTGTTAACTATGTGCAGTATGACTAGTCACAGAGATTTAGTGCCAACCTGGAGTAATGACAGTTTGTTATTTTAGCAAGTGTTGCTACTAAACTTGAGTTTGGTATACTTGCATTTTAGATGCAACATGTATCGTTGTGCTTGCAGCAGTTTGGGAATGGTCCTTTTTCTTCCTTCCAAATTAGCTGTTTGATGTTTTTACAACAATTTTAATTTCAGTTCCTGTGTCCACAGTGGTAGTATGCATGGCTTGGTTGTAAAACCTATGGAAAAGTCCAAAATTTATGCTCTCTTTAACATTTTCCAAAGTCCTTCCGTGGGTCAGCTTGGAGTTATTGCCAGGCCAATTCTGACCCATAGCAATTATGTTTGACATCGCTGATATAGGGGAAGCCTGACAAATATGTAGATTTTGGAGGAAATTCCTGGGTTTCCTATAGAAAGTTAGCCAAAGTCAGACTATAGCGCTTTTATATTTGGAACTTGTGAAATTACTAATGTCTAACAGTAATGAGTAAGTTTTTGCATTGTTTTCCTGTCGTATTTTGCCATTATGGTCAGAGGTGTTGTTTTTTTAGCATGATATTTCAGTTGATGTAATATAAGTTTACCATTTTCATGTTTCTTATTGGATCTGAATGTGTGTGTTCTTGACTCATAAAATAAATACTGCCTTTCAGTGTCACTGGAGTGTCTGGAGTTGTGATGGGCCTGTTGTATGTGGAGGTCTGATCCTCTGTGAAGTCGAGGGCCAGAGTCTGCTTTGAGTTGTATATACGCTTGCCTGTCACAGCTCACAGCAGTGCCACTAATTGTTGTCAAACACCGCTCCAATTTTGCTGGACACCCTCTGCAGTTGAATCAGGAGGGATAAAAAAAAAAAAAAAGCACACAGTTCAACTCTTTGCCTATCATTCAAATTGGAGTCTTTTCTGGCTGACTCCTGCTGGTAGCCTTTAGTAGCCTCAATTTTCCCTCACACATACCACCGACCCATCCAAAAACCAGAGTGACATGAAAGGGTTCTCTTCCACCACATCCATACCATTGACAGTTGAATGAAATATTTATTTATGAAATCTAAAAACATGTATTCACCCTTGACTCTAGATTCTGGGAACATTGACTTCTGAAGCACCTCACCGCCACCAGAGCCTGGCCCTCCAGTGAGTCAATTATGATGGCTTAAAGGAATGTCTGACTCTCTCTTCAAGTGTCTACTTGGCCCTAATTTTTCATCTCAGACTCTTTTCATCTGATTTTGTGCTGAAAACATGAAAACAGTCAAGGCCAGTTCTTTTTAACCTGCACATAAAACTGAAGTCAAGATTGACATATTGGGATGTTTCATATATTCACTGCAGGGCCGATTTCCCCCTCAGCTTTTCCGAGAATGGCTTATGTTTGTGTCATCTATTGTATAGTGAGGTGATTTTAATCTCATCCAGATGCAAAGTCTACCACGCTCTCTCTATAGGTTCTGATTATTTCAGGTCTCAAAAAAGTATTGCTTGGACTCTTTATCCCACAGGTCTGATCCAATTTTTACTAACTGTGATAATATTTGAGTTGGCACAGGAGGTTTGTGCTTTCATTGGTTTTTGCTCTCATCACCAAGACCTTCAAAAGGGATGCACAACCTTTACAAATGAATTCATACTTCTGTAATTGTGTTTCATGCTGCCTGCCCAGTGCTGTGTTGCCCTACATTTTACTGCCTCGTTTTTTGTTTTTTTTTCTTTGCAGTTTTTGAAGCAGGGGGAAAAAAGTGTTATTTGTGGAATCGTGATTACCATCGGAAGCTGCTCGTATTTTTCATCGGTTTGTCTTGTGGTACACAGTCAGTGTAAATATGCAGAGGCAGGACACGTTGTTTTGCAGAGTGCAGACTTGAGGGGGCACTTGTCAGAGACTTTATATGTGATTTCAAATTTTGAGATATTGGTTTTCTGACACAATAACGTCGGGTTTGTGAAATCTCTGAAAAATTGTGTGGGTGTTTTCCTACTTGTAATCTCTCAATTTATTCAATAATAAACCATTTTGTCCAACTGTTTTGATGTGGTTATTGTCACTGAGTTTGTTGCATTTGGTGACTGACTTGATAAATAACAGAGAAACTGGATCATATCAGACTTAACCATTTTGAGTTTTCATTAACTCATAGGCGATTTTGCCATAGGTATTTGAGCGGGTTGTCTACCAGTTTGAAGGTCGGTAGATTGATCCCCGACTCCTCCAGTTTACAAGCTGAAGTAACCTTGGGCAAGATACTAAACTCCAAGTTCGATATCTTGCATCAAGTATGTATGTATGTGTAAATGTTAGAAAGCTTGGGCATAGATAAAAGTTCTGTATCCATACATGTGTCATTATGGAAAGTGCTTTGAATGCTTATCTGAGTAGAAAGGCACCATGGAAGTACCACTATTTCATTGCTATAAATCTTTAGCATCTTGGTTGACACTGAATTCTGTGTGGAGTAGCAGCTTGCAGAGTTTTTTGTTTTTTCCTGTCACTGAAAATTAACAGTTACCATCTGTGCAAGTATTTTAATGTCCACTTGCTTCAACAACTTTAGATGGGATGGAACTAGTTGACCTAAAAACTAAGTCTGTGTATCTTTATTAATATTTGTTTTGCACTGTAAAAATGTGTACAGGTGTCAAGGGGTCATCAGAGTTGGTAGCACAGAACGCTACATCCACAGATGTTGATTATCTTGTTAATATTTTTACTTTACTGCGTACAACTCTAGATACTGTAGATGCTCTGTAAGAGAAAGCCTCAAATCAGAAGTACTTGACTGCCTGTCAAGTAAAAAAGCCCTCTGTAAAGCTAGAGCATCTTACTATTCATCACTGATTGAAGGAAATAAGAATAAGCCTGTAGCCAGCTTTTTTTTACAAATAAAATTTCAGCCATTAGAGAAAAAATGACTCATAATCATCTCAGTTAAACCATCACCTCACTTAACCCAGCTTAGATAATAATAGGCCTATAACCCCATCCTTCTTTTAATCTCAAAAGTTCTTGAAACAGTAGTTGTAAAACAGCTAACTGATCATCTGCTTGTTTCATTTAAAGTCATCACAGTACAGAAACAGTTTTAGTGAAGGTTCACTGATTTTCTTATGTGCTTGTCCTGGTAGACCTCAGTGCAGCGTCCAATACTGTTGACCACAACATTTTATTACAGTGATTACAGGATGCTGTAGGTAGTAAAGGTGCTGCACTGCAGTGGTTTGAATCATATCTATCTAATAGAGTCCAATTTGTTTATATAAATGGAGTCTTCTTCACACACTAACATTAACTAACACTATTGTTTTAAATGTGCTATATAAATACATTTGATTTTGACACACTGAGGTTAATTATGGAGTTCCACAGGGTTCTGTGCTAGCACCAATTCTGTTTACATTATACATGCTTCCTTTAGGCAGCATCATTAGATGGCATAGAACATTTTCACTGCTATGCAGGTGGCACCCACCTTTATCTATCTACCTGGATGACCTTTGCTTCTAAATTGAGATAAAACTGAGGTTTTTGTATTTGGCTCTAATAATCTTAGAAATGCGGTTTCTAGCCAGATGCTTTCTCTAGATTACCTTGGCCTCCAGTTTTTGAGTCGTTTTTGACCAGGATATGTACTTCATTACCACTACATGTGGCAACGATGCAGCTCTCAACGATTGTGACTTACCCGTTCAGTGCTGTCAGCTCCTTCTATAAATTTCTGGTTACTTTTTCCCAACAGTTCTTGAATTAATCTTTGACATTAGCCCTTTAAAGCCTAGACCATGAAGTAATTGCCCAAAAATTCAAATTCTTTGAAAATGGAGTGTTTATTCAACTTTCTGATGACATTAAAAAAAAAGAAATGTATTATTAATTTGCATATCCAATTTGTATCATGTTTGCTACATCCTGCATTTTTTGTAATTTGTAATTTATTGCTTAAAAATGTCCTGCGCAGTTTGTTTCATTTCTGCTGGGCCAAAAAGACAATCCTACTGATGATGAAAAAGTTTTAAAAACTTGTGTATCAAATATACATTTGGCTTTAAAGGGGTAAAATAATCATCGCCTCAATATAAGGAATAATCCTCATCACTCATCACATGCTTCAATATAACGAGTAAAAATCATGACACTATTAGACATGTGAGAAAGAAGTGGAAAAACTTGAGAGACAAATACGTTTACCTCCGAAGGTTCCTGAATACAACGAAGAACAGGGATCCAGGAAAGATTTTTTGTCTCTATTGTGGCTGGAATTGCAGTGAAAACACTGGGACATGACAAGTAATTAACAAATAATGCACCAAACAAAAATCATGAATGATGGTAACAGGGTCAGCCACTTGTGTAGGTTACATCGTAGGCTCCAAAAAGATTCACAGCACAAGTATAAATCAACCACAATTACAGAGAGGCACCAGGAGGACATGCAGCCCCCACACAGAGGTCCCATCCAACCAGGAGACTCGAACCAGGAAACTTCTTCCTGCTCCGCATACAGTGCTAATCACTCCATCACTGTGCCTCCCAAAAGTGCAGTTGCATGCTGTGCCATTCATTACAATTTGCTAACAGCTGTAAGAACACTGAGAGTCTAGTCATTAATGGACCCGATTAAACAACTGTTTTTGGCATTTTTGCTAAACAGTGGAAGAGTGCATTTGTTTTGCCCTCCAGGGGATGTTCCAATAATGATGTAACATCACGTGAAAACTATGAATAGCCATGAAGTCCTGTTGCTAACTTCACTGTCTCTCCATTACCTGGATGATGGTGCAATAATGGAAAATGGTGAACCAGTGGAAATATTCACCGGGACAGGAAATAACAGGACTCTTTTCTGGAAGCTGGCAAGCATTGTGACATTGAGATCCTCTGCATGAAATTACTAAGTTACCTAGGCCATTAGACGCAGAATAAACTGAACGTGTCCCATTTAATCTACCAGACTTTAAACTCAGCATCTTGACATTCATGAAAAGAAGTAGAGAAGAGAGGCTTTAGAGACCTCCCTGAAGGGCAGGCATGAAGAGAGGCAACCAGAGATGGTAATGTAGCTGTGTGTGTGTGTGTGTGTGTGTGTGTGTGTGTGTGTGTGTGTGTGTGTGTGTGTGTGTGTGTGTGTGTGTGTGTGTGTGTGTGTGTGTGTGTGTGTGTGTGTGTGTGTGTGTGTGTGGTAGGGGTACTTGAAGCAGTTGAGAACTCATTTCAGACCCAATCCTAACCCTCTCAGTCACTCAGTCATCTCTCCTTACAACTCAATACTAAGGACCTGTGTGTCTCTGTCTGACACTCTATGTAACTCTTCATTATCCTGTAGCCAAATTCAAAACAGCCCCCCTCCCTCACCTCGCAGTGGCGCAGCAGTAGGGGCCCTTTTTGTCAGCCCAGAGTCAAACAAGCTGCCCCCACCCTACGCTTTCCAACATGGCTAGAATGTTTTCCTGTTAGTTTAAGTCTCATCTCAACTAATTAATATTTTTGCTTATAGCTGCTGTAGTTCCCATGAGAGGCCCCTTAATTAATCATTTATAAATCTACACAGCCTCCCAGTTTATTAGTCTCTGCCTTTGGCGTTGGCTGACTGCATTGGGAAACCGCAAATGATTAGTTACAGGAATGAAAGCTTTTTTTCTCCCTTCTCTTACTCCCTTGTTTGCAGCTGATTAGGGCCTCACACAGAGGTATTTCCACAGCCCTGCACTGCACTTTAATTCATTCAGAGCACCTGACACATTATTCACTCTCCCACCTCTCTGATCCTCTGCCTATTGTTTGAACCAATGTTTTTCCTCAGCCGCACTGAGGCATGGCGATCAGTTAAGGATCACTCTCAGCCTAGTCAAAACAAAAGCCACAGCACCAAACATGGAAGAAGGGAATTATAACGCTGAATGAGATCTTGACCATGTGGTGAGCCTGAACTGGCCTGCCATGGAGACGGTCTGATTTCCGGACGGCCTTTTGGGATCAGGATGAGGGCAGGACTGGTGACGGGAGGAAAACACATTCACAATTAATCCCTTAGAGCTAAGAACTTCAAGCCATGTCACAGCGCTAAAGCTGTCAGACGTTTATTGGAAAAGAGGCAATATTTCCATCAGTTTAACAGAAAAATAAATTAATTGAATCAGCTGAAAGCAGTGTGGGAGGTTTTCATAATGTCTTTGCACTCTCGGGGAAGAACGCCTCATGCAACAGGGTTCCTTCATCCAATTAGACCTCCGCTGGCTGGCTCACACCAGCTTCACTCTGCTCAACATTCCACCTTATCGCTGCCTTTTTATCCCTTTTATCATCAAAGTGACTGCACTTTACTTTGGCATATAGGTAAAGCTCGCAAAACCCTCCTAGAGAGATGGACTAATTATGTTATAAGAGTCACACTGTGCAGCTCTGGATAGCCTGCTACACATGCAGCCGTGCTGGTTGATCCTAATGTTGAAATGATGTGAGGTTGGATGTTCAGCATTAAACTATACTACAAAGGAAACATGGCATAAAACGTAAAATATAATAGCAAAACCTGGACCTCTTGCTGTAAAAAAATATATCCCTTGATTACTAGTTTTTCTGTTCCCAGAAGACCTCAGCTCTCTGCACAAATACAGCATATCAAACTGGACTTAACTGGACATTGTGAGGTTCATCACAGCTATTTGTTAATCAGCACGGCGGCACACTTTTCCCGCAGATAACACAGGCAGAAAATGTAATCATCCGAGAGTGCAGGAGGGAGAGGGGGAGAGAGACTGCACGAGCGAGGTAATTACATTCACGTTCGTATACATAGTGACAGCAAATGTGTGGCTGTTTTTGTCTGCTTAAGGACCAATTACTTTTATTGAAATGTGTAATAATTTCCCAGTTTTTCCACAGTGATGGGTCTATTAATGGCTCGGAGACTAACTAGATCAAAGAAAAGCTCTGCAGAAAGTGGAGCTGCATCTGCACTGTCTTTTGCACTGAATGTCGACGTAAGCCACATTAGTAGTATTTGCGCTTCTTCTGGTGGCGCCATTGCACTGTAATGCACCGTAAACTAATTCCAGGTGTCATCTCAAATAAAAAATTCTAACAAGAAAACATCAAACCATGGATGGCATCAGAAATAAACATACTTGCCAGTACAGTGATCATACATCCAAACCTCACAAACGAAGGTCATGAAATGTTTTTCACACACCTCTGTTTACAAATGTGGTTTTTTTTTTCATGTACAGTTTGTACTAAATTAAAGAGTCAGGTTTAGACAGCAAAAGCTCCCCTTCCCTTTCTTCTTAATCTTTTGTTTTTTTTTAATTAAACCAAGACTGTCGCCTCTTTATACAATGCACTGACGTATCACCTCCTTATAGTTTTTAATTTCTTAGCAAACTGAATAATTTTTTTATGTTTTTTAGCTCTTGGTCTCGTTTACCTCCTGGTTGAAATATTAGGTTCATCACTAAGAGGAAGTCTTTGCAGAGCGCCACCATCTTTACATGCATTACCATTATTACATTATTATTACATGTCATGCATTATTATAAAAATATCAGTTACGACACTTTGATTGGCTAATGTTATATTCCACATGTTAAATCATGCTTTAGCTGTAACATTAGTAACTTTAGTAATATTAGTAACTTAATTGTAATAGTATTCTTGTGCCAATGTGTTAGATACACCTGTTTAACTGTTGCTTAATGCAGATATTCAATTAGCCAATCAGATGGATTTACACATGGTCAGAAAGAGGAAGAAAGGTGTTTTAAGTGACTTTGAATGAAACATGATTTTTGCTGCCAGACAGGCTGATCTGAGTGTTTCAGATCTACTGAGATTTTCCTACGCAATTATCTCTCGAGTTTACAGATAATGCTCTGAAAAAAAGTAAAAGAAGGATAATGCTGATGCTGATGGAGATGAGGAAGGATCAGAGAGAGACCAAGTCACGAACCATCAACCTTCATGCTCCGACTTCTCTTCTTTTCATGCCCATGCCAGTAACCCTTCTGCAGCCAATCAGTGCTAGGAATAAATCATAGGAGAGAGAGGTTAATGAGGATGACAAAAAGATAATAGGGGGATAATAGATGTGCCAGCACACTGTGTGCATAACAATACCAGAGGTCAGAAAACAATGACCAGACTGCTTCAAGATGGCAGGAAGGAAACAGTAGCTGAAATAACTACTTCTTACAAGCAAGGTATACAGAAGAGCATCTCTTAATGCACAACACATCCAACGTTAAAGGAAATGGGCTACAGCAGCAGAAGACCATGCTGGGTGCCACCGCTTACGAACAGAAAACTGGGGCTACAATCCATACAGACCAAATGTGGACAATAGAAAACTGGAAAAGTGTTGCCTGCTCAAACGAGTCTTTATATCTGCTGTGATATTTGGATGGTAGGGTCAGAACTCGGCGTTAACAGCATGAAAGCGTGGATCCATCCTTCCTTGAGATGGTAGCGGTGTAATGGTGTGAGGGGATTATTTAAGCAACACCTGTGTCAATATTGTTGCTGACCATGTCCATGCTTTTATGACCACACTGTACGCATCTTCTGATGGCAGCTTCCAGCATGATGATGAGCCATGTCACGAAGCTCAGATCAAATCAAACTGGTTTCTTCAACATGGGAGTGAGTTCACTTCAAATTCCCTCCATAATCACCAGATATGAGTCTATCAAAGCATTTTCGGGGTGTGGTGGAATGGTAGGTTCACATCATGGCCGTGCAGTTGACAAATCGGCAGCAACTAGGTGATGCTATCATGTCAACATGGACCAGAATCTCAGAGGAATGTTTCCAGCACATTGTTGAAACCCTTGTTGAATGGTATGTGTGCATATATACATGCACACATACGAGCTACCATATTGGAATCGAGCATCTGCTTTACTTAACATCTGAAACCGGGCCTTCTTGTTGTGAGCCACTCTGTGCAGCCCTTGACATGAAACAATCTTTTTTTTTTTTGCGATGATACCAGAGGCGGTATTCCTCAGTCCCTTATTTTCATCTATTAAACTCTGTCAGTGCAGACTCTCTTGGCAGTTCTTTGCGCTTTGTGTCTTTTGTGTCCCATACAAGGCTGAATGATGAGCGGAAAAAGAGCAGGCACACAGCGAAAATAAAATTTAGTTGTTCTGGCCTTGTTACATCAGATGATTATGTGTGTTCGAGGCCATGGCTTAATAGGTAACTGAAACACACGGCAGCTGTTGTTGTGGACGGCCATTATACAGCGCAAGGGTTTGACAGTAATAACACGCCTGTGCAATATTGTGCACTTTGGCTCAACAACACTACAAATTTTAAAATAAACATGCAGTTGAATCAGTGCCTCTTGTTGACACAGCGTTAAACAAAACATTACATTATGAGCCTAAAATGTTATCTGGAACTGTTTATATTCCCCTAAACTACAGGTGTTTCTTTTTGTCACGTCCACCCCGCGCATATATTCCAATGCTGATTTTTGTCACGCTGTTAAATTAACCAGAAATAATTTAATAGTGCCTGGTGAGTTGGCACACAAAGGAATAAGCTCATAAAACCTGACAAAAACAAGCAACGCCCCATTATTCTCTTCGTTCTTCTGTGGCCTTGAAAGGTGCGAAGAGTTAACTTTAGATATGAATTTAGCTTAGGCCACTGTGGTTGGCTTCAAAGCTAAAATTACTTAGAAATATATTGTTTTCGGCTGAAGTGTAAGACTGAGCCTTAGGGCAGCTCTTTTATTCTTGCATTGTTGTTTTGATTAGATTTTATTTTTCAAAATTGCACAAAACAGAGTGCAGGCTTTAGCACACAACTAGAATAACTAAAAGCAATATCCTTTGGAGTGCTGCTGTCTTTGTGTACTTATACCCACCTTCTCCATTATTTCTTGCTCTGTCTTCCATCTCTCTGTTGCTTTGTTGAACACCTAAATTAAAACAGGTGAAATATTGAAATCTGTTTTATGAATGAGGCTGCTTGTTTCCTTTGATTTGTTCGTGCAGTAATGAAACTCTTATCTCTCCTGCGAGCTATTTGGTTGTGAAATTGCTGCGCCACAAACCTGACACATTAGAAGCTATGATGTGGTTTGGAGGAGATATACCGTAGCATGTGCAGCTGTGTTGTCATTCTAACATTGCTTTTTTGAGCACTGATTAACTGGATTAATAGTAGCTTTCTTATCCAATCGTGAGCCACATCAGCAGAGGAGAAAAGGCATATATTAAGTGAGACAGGATGGTACTATTGACATAACCTGACATCGGTACAGAAATAACATTATCAATCAGGGTAAGGTATATTGAATTGAAATATAAACCTAGAATATGCAATAAAGCTATATACATTTTATTATATGATTAAAAATGCTTCAATTTGGAGATTTCTTTCTGAAAGGCTGAATACTGGAAATTGTTTTATTATTTTATAACATAAGTATAATAAGAGTTGTAACTATAAATGTGTAAAATCAAGGGTCTGCCTGAAATAAAATAGTTTCTAGAATAACAAATAAATAGAAAAATAAACTCTAGAATACTTTGTTATAAAAAGCAGATCATGGTTGACTCAATAATTCCAAGGGGCCCGGGTCCTGTGGCTGTAAAATAAGGCCAAAATCATGACCTCATCCCCACCCTGCATAACAGCTATTGTGGTGTGTTTGTGCTGATGGCAGTGTGCATCGTGACCTCATCTGTCCAAAGGACATTCTTCCAGAAGTCTTATGGTTTGTACAGATATAACTTTGTAAACCTATGACAGCTGTGCTATCATGTTCTTTTTAGAGAGAAGAGTCTTTCTCCTGGCAACCCGGGCAAGTCCACACGAGCCATACGTGTTCAGTCTTTTTCTAATTGTACTGTCATGAACTTTAACATGTAACACGCTAACTGAGGCCTGTAAAGTCTGAGATGTGGCTCTTGGGTTTTGTACAGTCTGACCATGGGGTCAGTTTGCTGGGATGTGCACTTCTTGGAAGATTGAGGCACTGTTTAACACACATCTGAATGCTCCAGACAGGCTGCTGCTTATCCTCTTAATTTCTATGGAAGCAGAAATCGTGTTTTTCAAAGGACAGCATTGGATTGTGGAGAATGTGATCTAATTTATACTTAATAGATTGTAATACAGAGTATGCTTCCAGTGTTGTTACTTTGAGTCATTCAAAAGTCACTAACATGTGACCATGCAGTGTTCTCAGTTTCTCAGTCACACCGAGCCTTCATTTGTGACCTCTAGTTTCACAGCTGAGGCTTCGAAACAGGTAAAAACCAAAGGATGAAATCATAGTGAGTACTCCACCTTCTTATGAAGGATATGTTGCTGGTCGGCTTTTTTGTGTGCAGTTTGCATGTTCTCCCTGTGCTTGCGTGGGTTTCCTCCTGGTACTCCAGCTTCCTCCCACAGTCCAAGTCGTGGATGGTAGGTGAATTGGTGATTCTAAACTGGCTGTGGATGTAAAATAGATAAAGTGCCTGTTAGTGCATAGAATAAAGGACTGCATGAATGTATGGTTAAAATGTAGTTTAAAGTGCTTTGAGTGGTCAGTAAGACTAGAAAGTGCGGTATAAATGCAAGTATATTACCAACTTTATTTTCTGGTGCTGCTCAGGTAGCATACAGTTGGGCTGTATGTAGTGTAGAATGGAGGGATTTCTTCTGCAATGCTAGGGCTACACATCTGCACAAGCATACAAGAAGAGCTGTGGATGTCTGTATGATAACTTCACTGGCAATTCTCTGCAGGTTTATTTTATTTTTTCAAATATTTTTAGTACGGCGGCTTAAAATTTGCATTGCATGAATTCGTCCATCTGTTGAGAGGGTGACTCCCTTGTTTCCAACAAGTTTAATCTACCACTCTAAAATTAACCCGCCTGAAAGCAGGTTAAACATGTAGCGTCTGTTACCATGGTGAGCCAGCCTGAGTAAAGTGATATCTAAACACCTCATTGATCATTGATGCAGTAAATCCACTGTGCTCAAAAGCAAATAACTAATCATTATAACAGTAATATGCAATTTGCTGCGAAGCAAGAAAAGGGTGAAAGAGCTGCTTCTTCATATGTTAGCTCTGTTGTCTATCTCTGAAATAATTTTCAGATTTAAATAATCAACAATGAAGATGAAATACAAACCCTGTTATTTCACTGCTACTTCATATCGTCGTCTCTCATTCAAACATCGGTTCCTCCTAATCCACCATGAGAGATTAAAAAAGCTATTGTTGCACTTTTAAAATTTTTTAGTGTTATGTACATAAGCCTTGTGAAGAGCATGTAAAGCAAAGTGTAATACTGTAATCTCAAGCGTGATGCCATCACCTTACAAATGCAGGCATGTGGAAAAACTATTTTACCCTTCCTGATGCAAAGACTTTCCTTGCTTATTTTTTGCATATTTGTCACACTTAAATGTTTTAGATCACCAATCTAATTTTATTACTAATAAAAGACAAAGATAACCCAAGTAAATGCAAAATGTTGTTTTTAAGTTATAATTTTATTTATTTAGGGAAAAAAATAGGTCTCCAGACCTAGCTGGTGAATTAACTGTGACTAACCACGTTTCCCTTTTTGAAATGCGCAGTTCAATTTCTCTAACCACACCCAGGCCTGATTCCTGCCAGACCTGTTGAATGAAGAAATCGCTTACATAGAAGCTGCCTGACAAAGTGAAAAAGAAGTAGGCTAAAAGATCTCACAAGGCAAAACATCATGCCATGATTTAAAGAAACAGCTGAGACCTTGATATCTATCCATCTGGATAGGCTTTGGGACTCCAGTGAACCACACTGAGAGCCATTATCGAAAAATGGAGAAAACAAAAAGATTTGGGTATGTTTGGATTGTTTTTTTCCCCCATAATCAATCAAATAATTTAAATTCTGTGTTTTGTATGTACTCGGGTTATATTATTTGATGATCTGAAAGATGCAAGTACTTCAAAAGTGCAAAAAAACAACAACTGAGAAGTTGTATCTGGAGATATAGAGTGAAAAAGAAAAGGAAGAGACATATGAGTGCTGCGTGAGTCAGTGTTGATGGCTGACGGTTACATGGGAAAAAAAACAGAGACACTTTAAAGCTTGGGTTTTGTGACATGATGTCCAGTCTGCTTGTCCTAATCTGCTGTAATAGAATCCTGATTTCTTTGACTTAGAGATGAGAGTCACTGTGATATAGTGCTCAGGCTCCATCTGCAGTTATGGCCATCATAAAAGGACAAAGAAATATCTGACAGGTTTAAAGAAGAAATTGTCACGAAAAAATTGCAGTCGAAAATGAAGAGCTGAAAATAAAATCCCGAGCGCATTATATGTCAGTTTTTGTGTATCACAGCTATTAATCAATTACCCGATGGGTTGAATATCTGAAAATTAACCAGCAACAAGTTTGAGGATCAGTCAATGT